>JAWPHD010019761.1:0-34381 GCA_037043455.1 Cyrtodaria siliqua | reverse complement strand
CCCCCTTTCCCAAAATGTTACTGGAACCACACATATTTTATCTGGCATTATTGTTGTTCAAAATGTTTTTCAGGAAAAATTATGATTGTGTTTCCTCCCCCCCCCCCTCCCCCCCCCCCCACACCCCACAAAAGCTTCTATAATTTCGAGTTAAAAAGGGTATTTGTGTAAAAACAACACATATTGATGTAATCCTTTTAACCTGAAATTAATAGTGAAAGGCCCAAAAGCATTAATGAAGGACAATGATGTGCGTAAAGTTAAATAGTAATTAATGCTGTATATTATTTAGGTTTTAGATGGTCATATTGGCTAATTGCAATATGTTACTGTTAAAGGGATACATGGCAATCTAGATTTTTTAAAAATTCCTGGGATGCTATTAATATTTGTCTTAACTTGCATTTGTTCAATAATTAATAATATTTCTTTATTTGTATGGTGTTTTATGTTATTTTCAACACATGTAAGGTTATATAGGATGGAAGTTTTTTGGTGGTGTAGGCAGACCATCCACTTTTCCTGGGTAGAACCAGTACTGTACACCTTTTGCCATCCATAAGAATTGACACTTCCTCACAAGTACAGCTCCCAGTGGGATTGAAATCCGTCATTGACATTATAATAGTTCAAAGGAAGTTGTTGTTACATATTACTTTAACTTTTTATAATATTGCACAAATCATGATTTAAAAAAAGCAAAGAAACAGTTAAAACAATGAAGAAAATTGAAATGAGAAGCTTTTATTAAATTATATGCAAGCAGTTTTAAAGTACACATATATGATGGAGGATAATTAAATGCAGGAGCAAGATTGACATGTGTTTCTTTAAGTATTTTAAGTGTCTGTATGTTGAGATTTCAGACGGTTATATTTATTAATTGCAATATGTTATATATTTTAATTGTGTGAATGGCGAGTTCTCAGACGATCATATTCCTCAATAACAGATTCATATGCTTGAACTTTGGATGGATCAAAATGTAACAGAATCAACCCTGAAAGTGATTTTAATCTACTCAATGCAACATACGCCATACCCTTGTCAAACACAGAGGAACCAAGGTCTATAACTGCAGAGGTTAAAGAGATGCCTTGCATCTTATGAATAGTACATGCCCATGACAGGATCAAAGGAAATTGATTTCTAACAATGTGACGACCTTTATAAATGAATTCATGATCAATTGAATTTATACAAACAGAATTATGTGTTCTATTGTAAAATGAATTCATAATAGAAGACGTGCCGACTTTACAATCGTCAAACAAAACATGTATTGCGATAGGTACAATTGCTGTTGTAAATTGAAAATGTGTAACAGTTCCCATTGCCCCATTTACTAATCCTTGTTCTGTGTTAATGTTCCTTATCAGCATAACCCGAGCACCAACACAAACTCTAAGTGTTCTTTCCAAACCACCAGCTAATCTATTATCAAAAGGGATATATTCATTAATTACAAGACCAAAAGGGTTTTCATCCAATTCTGAGAAAAAGTGATTTGCAGGAATGTCTTTTAATAATGAATTGTTCATTCTTGAAAGCTGAAGGTTATTGTAATCTTCAACTTGCTTCCTAGTTGGATACATATGTAGAATTTCTGAATTGTGATCATTTGTGTCCTGCAGTAACCTTGATTTTAATAAATCTATGTCAGAATTAGTAAGTACACCAACTCGAGCACGATTCAATAACGAGAAATAAGAGTGGTCAGATTTTTGTCTGATATTTTGTTTTAAGAAAACTGCATGGAAAAGTTCCCAAAGCAAAGGGTTTTCAAAAGGAAAACTTCCCTTTACAGGTCTTAACTGGAAAAAATCTCCAACGCATATGACACTGCATCCTCCAAAAACAGAGTTATTATCTTTTATCTCGGACAAGCGTCTGCTAATGAAGGACAGCATTTCTCCACTGACCATGCTTATTTCATCTATAACAACAGTCTGTACATTTTGAAACACTTTCCTTAAATATTTAAGAGAAAGACTGGAGACAGTGCTATATTCCAGGAAGTCACAAACTGGAATTCGAAATACCGAATGCAATGTTCGTCCATTTATATTATTTGCTGCAGTACCAGTTGGGGCACATACTATAACAGGAGAACTTCCCACCACTGTTGCAGTAAATAGTTGTAAGTATCCAACAATAACTTTTGTTGTAAATGTTTTGCCTACTCCGGCACCACCAGTTATAAATAAATAAAAAGGTAAAGATTTCTTTTCATGTTTGTGCATTATGTATGTTATTGCCTCAACTTGTGATGAAGTCATTTGTTGAATACTGTCATGCAATTCTTGTACAGACATAGAGCATTGTAAAGAATGCATGTGAACATCATCTTCAAAGAGTTCATCTTGATTTTTGGGCACATCTGTTGTATTTTCATTGTCGATGTTATTGTTAAGAAGTAAAGAAGAACAAAGTCTTTCTACTGTGTCATCAGAAATAATTCTTGACACATTTAAAGCATCTTCTTCAATGGATGTGTTGGAAAATTCCTCAGCAAGCATTATTTGTCGCATGGTATTTTCAACTTGTTCAACAAATGAAAAATATGTGAAATCAATTGATTTATCAAACAAGTGTTGTTTATGCACAAATGCATCTTTAAAAGTTGAATATGGTTGTATAAGTTCCTCTTCAGATGTATGTGGCAACAACAATAATAGCATAGCATAAAAGTAGTCTTCTGAAGAAGGTGGGAAAGTTGGAAATCTCACTACACAGGGCGATCGGCATTTTTTCATCCAGACATCATATTTATCAATAAAAATTCGCTCCAGAACATGCTTTTTTGAGTGATTTTTAGGTTTAGGACATTTCATATACCATGAGCAAAAATAAAAAAGGCAGACTTCTTTCATTGTTGTAGGCCTATTATCATAGTAATCAATTGAGTTTTTATGAAATATATCTGTAGAGTCATTTGGTAAATCTTCGAACTCTTTTTTACTTTTTAACATTTTATATCGCTTCAAAGGCTGGCGTGTATTTAGATAAATAAATCTACGACTTGTATGAATGAGGTTAAGGTTACTTAACCTATATGCTGCTTCTTGACTACTCATTCTGCGATGACGCAACACACAAAGTCCAATTTTAAATAATCGTACATGCTTTGGAATCGATGGATTGTCTCTGAAGACTTGATGTATAAGTTTTCCTAAAGCGTTTTTGAGTTCATCAGGCTCAGATTTACATATATAACTGCAAACATAATAAGCAGCACCCTCAGCATTACAAATCATCTGAATATCCATATTTGCTCTCCAATGTCTAAGTATTGTGGGATTATAGCTGTTTATCATAGACTCTGTAAATGATCGACGCGTTTGATAAAATTTGCCTTTACTTTTACTGGAGAGATTTATATGGTTAACAATGTGTGTAGTATTGCAAGGCGGTTTTGGAAATCCAAATCTACACTTTGATCCGTACAATTTAGTACAATATGATGTGTGGGAGTGTTTCTGCAATTTCAAAACCAGATCATGAAGTTCTCTATCAATTTCTGGGTTAGGAAGAAAAGAATGAATTGTTGTATCAATATATTGCAGAAGTCTTGGAATTGTGGAAGAATTTATATTGTTAGGGACTCCGTTAATCCAGAAGAACATATGTATGTGAGGACTGCCCCTATTTTGAAACTCTACACGAGCAAAATAATCTTTTACTTGTCCTAGTGGTTTTTTGCGCCCATTTATAACATATTTCATTAGTGCTTTGAATCGTTTTTCAAAGTGGATGGCAGTCATAAGGGGATCTGATCTCATTCCAGGCATAAAGCTACTTCGATGATATGCATTATCATAATCAATGTCATGTAATGACATTCCCAATTCTGGCCAATGAATGTCATCAGCCGATAGAGTCATAAATAGTGTTGGAGGTCCTAAGGATTTAAACATAGCCAAAAGATTGTAAAGCTGATTGCGAAAGTATGCTACTGTACCTCTAATGTTCTTCATAAACATGTATGAATTTTCATGTAAACTAGGATTTTCATTCAAATTTCGTATGTCACCTGCAGTGATTATTTCTGAATTTGTATCACCTTTTCTAATTCGCATATTAATGTTTATTTCAGATTTTAACAAAGACATATTGTAAGATACTGCAGCATGTAACAAATAGGTCATATTCTTCCTAAAATGACCTTTTTCGTTGTATAACCTACACTTAAAATACATTGATCTTGGAATTTTCATAGATCTTTTAAAGTTACAACCAAACTTTCCATTTGGAAACAACCATGGAAATGCCATTTCTTCTCCAGACTCAAGATCATAGACATTAACTGGAGGGTCTGTTATATGAGGAACATTTATACTACCTTCCAACAAAAATGTTGCTATGGAAAAATTGGGAGCTGTATTATTTAAAGGAGTTGTAGTACAAAAATCCATATTCTGTATGTCAGAGTTTCCAATATTGACCATATCTGCACTATTTTCAAATTCATGGCTAGCTATGGTGATATTGCTGTACAATATATTGGTAGAATGAAGCCAGTGTAACGCTTTTTTTAATTTTATGCCAGACACACAATAATTGAAATCAGTAGCACTGTAGTGGGAGTTATGCAGGTAATTAACTGTTAACAAACTTGATTCATAAATATTCTTTGGCAATTGGTTAGCAATGCATTGCACATTATTTGGTAAATTTAACACTAAACCCTTTTCTGCAAACTGACCACCTGGCAAAATAATAACCGTCATAAAAACCTCTATTAAAGCTATTAATCTCTTCTCAATAGTGCTTAAACAACTTAATTCTTCAGGAATGCAACCTACGTCTAATAAATTAATTTTAGCTGAAATGTATGGTATTTCCCCTTTCGATACTTTTTGAAAACAAAAACAACAAAAATCACTTCCCTCTCTATAAGCAACGCCATGTAAATTTACTTCCCTATGCAATGTATAAACCTGATCCATAAAAAGAAATTTTCTACAACTTATACATACAAATGATGGTTTTTCTCTAATTTTCTCCTCATATTCAACTGAATGATTATTACTATTTAAGAAATCTATGCTACAATTATTGCTCACTGTACAGAATTCATTAACAGTGACATTACCTAAACATTCTTCAAAATTTTGGACACAGTTGTTGATTGAATGCATTTCAGTTGTACTATTACTGGGCATTTCATTGCACGCAATAGGCTTGTTTTTTCTTTTTCTTTTTTTATTATGACTAATACTTGTATTTTTTTTCATTACATAATTATGGAAATTGATGTTTATTACATTATTATATGCACATTTCTTGCCATCTTCACTAACGCACTCTTGAGATACAACATCATTAACGGATGAACTTGTGCCTAGATTGTCTCCAAGTTCAGTAGTCCTTTGGGATGAACTAGGATACGGTAAATCAACTGGCGTAAATTTTCTACAACTTATACATACAAATGATGCTTTTTCTCTAATTCTGCTATCACTATTTAAGAAATCTATGCAACAATTATTGCTCACTGTACAGAATTCACTAACAGTGACATTACCTGAACATTCTTCAAAATTTTGGACGCAGTTGTTGATTGAATGCATTTCAGTTGTACTATTACTGGGCATTTCATTGCACGCAATAGGCTTGTTTTTTCTTTTTCTTTTTTATTATGACTAATACTTTTATTGTTTTTCATTACATAATTATGGAAATTGATGTTTATTACATTATTATATGCACATTTATTGCCATCTTCACTAATGCACTCTTGAGATATAACATCATTAACTGATGAACTTGTGCTTAGATTGTCTGCAAGTTCAGTAGTCCTTTGGGATGAACTAGAATACGGTAAATGAACTGGCGTCAAATCAAATCGCATATTTGTGCTTAGATTGTCTGCAAGTTCAGTAGTCCTTTGGGATGAACTAGGATACGGTAAATGAACTGGCGTCAAATCAAATCGAATATTTGCATATGCTGAATGTACATAACAATAAAATTCATCAAAAGATTCAAAAGTAAGCAAAACTGCATTTCCATAGGGATCTTGTAGCCCAATTTGATTCCTTTGATGGGAATCAAAAACATATACTATGTCATGTTCCACGTCACAATAAACAGCTATTGAACTATCCGCGAACGTTAATATTTGATATGGAGACAAAACTGCTGCTTGCACAAATGCATCTGAAAATTGCCATTCACCTGCATCGATGTTTACGTTTTGATCTGTAGATCCATAGAATAGATCATGAAAGTATACAATATCACCTTCCCGTCCATCCCATTGCTCTAAACTAGTCGGTAAGTCTGAATGGGCTAAATAGCCAACACGCAATCCATCTGATACTATAAAGCGATATAAATCAGTTCCTTCATTAATAGTTCTATCCAAATCGGACACGGTCAAATGACTGATCATTGGCGCATTGTCTAAGAACATAAACAACGCCAACAATGCAATCGCCGTGCATTGTACACCGTTAAACGGTTGGAATGTATTGCTTCCCTGGTGTATTGTCGCAAATAAATGTCTTACCATGGTTGCATCAGTTTTCTTCAATTGTTTTTTCGTCTGTTTTATTCAGCTTTGTTTACAATATGGCGCATGGAAAACAACGCTGGTGTGAAACCGCGGGAAAATAAACCCATCGACTAGTGTATAACACGGCGATATTTACGGGAATACCGCATTATAAATGGGTATTATTCCATAAAAATCACTTACGGGTTCATTATGCTCCGCAAAAAAACCGGAAATATCGCCGCATTCTACACTTTAGTAGACTGCTCTACGAAACGTCATTTGAGGCAATAAAAAGAAACTATTCATTACTACCTTACCATGTGCACTCAAAGAAACTATTCATTACTACCTTACCATGTGCAAATAGTAAAGTAATATAAGAGTCTGCTGCCTTCGGCAGCAGAATAAACCCATCGACTAGTGTATAACAAGGCGGTATTTACGAGAATGCCGCATTATAAATGAGTATTATTCCATAAAAGGTATTATTCCATTAAAATACAGAATTCCATTCCAATATTTGCGGTTTCATTCAGTTTGACTTACGGTTTCATTATCCTCCCTAAAACATCCCGGACGTGAAGATCCCGGAAATATTGCCGCAATTCTACACTTTAGTAGACTGCTCTACGAAAACGTCATTTGAGGCAATAAAACGGCAAGCTTTGAACATTGAAAAATATGTATTTATACCATTCAAGTTTTTTAGACGGGTTCCCTAAGAATTGAAGTTGTAATGCATGCTTATTGTCGGCTACATGATTCACAGTCTGTTAACCATAGACATATTCTAAAGCTATATAAGAGTCAGCTGCCTTCGGCAGCTGAATAAGAATCTTCATGTATATCCGGTGAATATAGGCAATTTCAACACGAGGTATAACTTTTGTATAGCAGAGCCTCGGTTCCGATAAAACATTATATACCGAGGGTTGGAATTTCCCTATCTGAACCGGATACCCATGATTGATACCTTCTCCTGCATATCATTCACATTCTGCACATTGGCGTCCCGACTACTAAATTTGTGCATGTTTATTTACATAATGACGTCATGCAACTGTTATTTTTTATATCAACACACGACTTTTATCTTCCCCCATGTGTAAGATGAGGCTTTCCGTAACTCATGTAAAACGCGGATAACCGTATCCGGTATGCAAGAATAGTATGTGTAATCGCAATATAGTATCGATAGAACAAGGTCAACCAAAAACACGCTTACAATACAAACAACAACAACAATTCCAAGAAATAGTAACAGACATGTCATACACGAGCTATAAGCTATGAAATAAATTACAGCATTTTGTTTAGGTTCCAAATGGCTCTCGATCTATTTTCACACAAGCTACTACTTTTGATGACCTCTTTTACTATTTGCAAATGGAAATAATACTTATAAAATGAGATGAATATACCATAGTTATTGCATATATATATTGCTTTATATGATGAAGAGACTGGTACTTGGACAAATAACATAATAATAGTATGTAATAACAAAACAATAGTACGGGAACACGACTAACACGTTATTTCATAAGCTTTTTGCCAGATAAAAAGTGAATGCAAAACTATGTTAATGTTTCAAGATAGTCGTATTACTTGTCACTTGACTTCTGTATTTATAGATCTAAAGCATGGTATTGTATTCACCTAATAACAATTCTTATAAGGAACTTTCCATAAACAGCAGCCGTGATTGTAAATGTGTAATGTAGTTCTCTAACATTTCATTTTATGGTATGAGTTATTTAATGACTAACATTTTATGATGTGAGTTACTTAATGACTAACATTTGATATCACTAACATTTGATATCAGTCTTGGTTCTTCATATGACTATGCAAACCATATTTAATTAATCTTGAACTACCGTGACCTACATTTACACTTCGATAACTGCATTTAAACGTTTTGGTTAAAGTAGATATAGAAAATGTAGCATTCAAAATAATGAACTAACATGATAATATCCGCGGTGAATGTCTGTAATGGTTCTGTGACAGATTCGGTCTAGTCTAATTATTTTCCATTATTTTGTTATAATGATATGCATATGTTATGTCATTCTCTTTGGTATGGACGTAACAGAAACACTATATTGTTTCGTAAGTACAAATTGTGTATTTATGTTCATCTAGAATATGTTAAAAATATGAGATAAGCAAATTGTGTGTGTGGGTTTGTGTGTGTGTGTGTGTGTGTGTGTGTGTGTGTGTGTGATTTCGTAAGGTAGTACAACAAGGTAGTCAGGTAAGTACAACTTGTGTATTTATGTTCATCTAGAATATGTTAAACATATAAGATACGCAAACTGTGGTGTGAGTGTGTGGGATGAAGCCATTGCCACCCCTTATACCACTGACCGTTGCTAAGCGGTACCCCTGGTGTTGTCAAACCTTTGTGAAGTCAATTCTGTATATCCATGTAATTGTTTTATGCTGCATTGTTTGTTAGAGAAATACAACCTGGCGGGGATATCTTTATTTACACTGTCCCGTTTTGTTGGGATTACAGTAGGGTAAGAGTGAGGTTTGCTGCACCCTAGAACCTAGTTTATACTCCCAGCGCCTCCTTTTGCCAAGACGGTAACATATTGACAACTATTTTATGTTTGTGAATTCATTTGATGCCTTTTATTCACCTTTGTAATTGTTGTTTGTTTCTAAGAGTGATTTTGGTTGACCGTGATCCTTGAATGCTACATTTCCAGTTCGACTTTTATATCTACTTTTAAATGCTTCTGGATGGCTGAGTTCTGTGAATACTAGATTAATTGGCGTAGCTGCTATAAGGCAGTATAGGCCCGGGCCTATACTTCGATTTGAAAAATGAAAATAACTAAAGTCCAAAAATGCCATAAAAACTGAAGCCGGTGAGGTGGGGTTGGATGGGGTGGTGTTAAAGGATCAACATTGTTTCTTATTTTATTTTACAGTTTAGGGAATTCAACTTTTTCAAATGTTAAATCACAAATATGCCAAAACACATTTTTTCAAATACCACACGTCAAGTGTTCTGTCCGGTATATGCCAAATCTCACTGGAAAATGAAAGCTAAGCATAATCTATATTCGCAGACACAACAATGACGTCTTGTCCGGTTTTGACTGTTTTATACATCATGTAACTGTCTATTTAAGTGCATAGTTTTGTTTGTAAGTAGAAGGAAATTACCAACATAAGCTAGCATCAAACAAGCTTTGTCCAGAACTCAACTTTATTATTCTGTGTGTTCATAGTCTAGAATGCAGTTTGATAGAAAGTACCGAATTCCTTATAGGACGGTAGCGTTTGATGTTTGTCTTTAATCCTGTCTTGTCGTAGCATATAACGGTTTGTTCTCTTATTGTTTTGGCATCTGCCAAGTCATTGAGTACTCACTTTGTGGCTTTCTAGGCTTTTGCTTTTTTATATTATATATACATGATCATTTAGGTGTTTTACTTATATTGCCTACTGATGATGCCTTGTCTGTTAGAGAGTATAACCTGGCGGGGATATCTTTATTTACACTGTCCCGTTTGTTTGGATGACAATAGGGTAAGAGTGATGTTTGGTGCACAATATAACCTGGTTTAAACCCCAGCGGCTTCTTTTGCCACCGACCGTTCCAAGGCAGTAGCCCTATGGTCAACTCGTTTTTGTGTTTGTGATGTCTTATCTTGCTTTTTATTCACCTTTAACGTCGTTCTTTGTATCTGTGCGTGTTTGTGGTTGACTGTCGTCCTTGAATGTTACATTTCCTGTTCGATTTTTATATCTACTTGTTGAACAGTATACATATGTTTATACGGCATTATGATGTGTCTTCAATAAAACGTCAAATATTATAATAATTATCTTCGCCTTAACTCAACTCTAAATGTTATTGAAGTGTACGATTACAAGTTTAACAATATAACGTAGAATTGGTCTTATAAATCAACATTGTTAGTGCACAGAACAAAAACAATCATTCAATGTTAACAGTTTTAATCACTATCAAACTGGATTGTATACTTTTATAACGCAGAATAAAGCTGAGTTCTGCGCAAAGCCTGATTGATGCTAGCTTAAAAAAACACATCATTATCAGCAAGGATCTTATAAAATGAGTAAAATAAGTATCGACGCAGGTTCTGTATTTAGCCAGGACATGACACAGTGCCCAGAAGATATGGAATCAGCTCATTATACAGTGACTACGAGAAACAGTTATGGACCGCTTGATGAAAGTGCACGGGTGGGGTATTCGCAAGGTGAAAGTGAACAAATGCAGAGAGATGCCAAGCGTAAGAGATACAATACAGGTAGCTTTGACATTGAACATTTTCATGAAATGAACATTGATGAAAAAATGAACATAATATTTACTAAAATAAACAGTATCGAACAAACTCAACAAGATATGAAGTCCGTGTATGAACGTGTAAATATAACCGCAGACAGACTTCAACGTGCTGAAATACACGTGGACGCAAATACATACAGAACACATGCATTGGCCTACAAATACTTACATTTAGACACGAAATATAGAAGCAATAACCTTATTATTTACTGTCTTAGTGAACATGAGACTCGAGAAAACGGTATATTAACTGTTATTAAAGACTTTTTGCATACATCGCTCGAGATCGATTTAGGCGATGTTTATATCGAAGATGCAAACAGGATTGGCAACGTCGATAGAAACAGGCGTGTGCCCCAAAAGCGCCCCATACTGTGTTCATTTAGTCACTTTTCACAAGTGGACTTCATAATGAGGCAGGCCAAAAAGCTGAAAGGGTCAAGATATGCTATTGACCGCGATTACCCCCCAGAAATTGTAGCCGCCCGAAAATTATTATGGCCAGAAGTAAAACAGCTGCGAATGAATTCGCCTAACGCCAATATCCAGCTGAAATTTCCAGCTAAAATAGTTATTAATAACCAGGTCGTTCGAGACGAATTTCCACAATGGGACTATTTGCTAAAGTTACCATCAGGGCGTGATTTTAGATATTTAACGATGCCAGCCCCCGATGTAACACCCCCTACCTATAGTGGTCAACAACGGACGGAAACGACAACTATCGCGACCAATCATATTGTTGTGCCAACGAATGGAGCCCAATCACCGAAGCCAGAGCAAAGATTAGGTACTGTTTTTCAACATGATCAATCCGATATACAAAAGTTTCTTTGCCACTGACCGTTCCAAGGCGGTAGCCCTATTGTCAACCCTTTTTGAGTTTGTGATGTCGTTTGCATTTATTATTGCTTTTGCCTTCTTGTTTGTCTGTTTGCGTGTTTGTTTCTGTGTTTTGTGGTTTACTGTCCTCCTTGAATGCTACTTTCCTTGTCCGATCTTTTTATATTTCCTTTCGACGGTGTGTAATGGAATCACACAGACGTATACCGAACGTTAACACAGAGGGTCAGAACACAGTCAACAGAGATAATGAAGTCAGCTTACCGAGTCCTCAGCCGAGTGAAGCATCGCAATCAGCTCCACCATCCCCATCCATTCTACAAACACATTTAAATCCAGAAACACAGTGTAATCCATTGTTGAATATCGCTAGTTCGAATGACCTAGATACTCCGAAATGTCAACACAATACACAAGTACGAGGACGCTCGAGAAGCATTAGACCGAGATTAACACGTGCTCGTGACAATAGCAATGTTGGCCGAACGACACCTAGTTCACAGACGCAACAAACCGGTTTTGGCAGACACTAGGTCAGTCTGGACAGTGCGAGCGAATCGGATGACCGGACAAAATATGTGACAGGATGTAAACAATATGGTAATATACGATTTGCTTTGATAAACATACAAGGATTAATTACTAAAAGGGTTAATAAATTAAACTTAAAGGATCTTAAATATGTATTTGAAAATAATGATATTGTTTGTATAACTGAAACGTGGGGTAATGTGTCTCGCAATTTTGAATACGAAGGTTTTGTTTACTATGAACTTAATAGAACTGACAGAAAGAAAACTAGTACACGAGATTCAGGTGGTGTTATAGTGTATATACGAAATGAATTTGCATGCAATGATACATTGGTAATGAAATGTGATGACACACACATATGGATTAAACTAAATCAAGAACTATTTAATTTTGAAAACGATCTCTATATTTGTTTATGCTATTTACCGCCTATTAATTCTAGTAGACAAGGGCTTGTAGACTCAAATGTTTACGATGACATTTTACAAAATATTGTTCATATTCAACATATCACCAATGACCAATGCAATATAATGATAGTCGGGGATTTGAACAGTAGAATTGGACAGCAGTATGACTTTGTTCCTGATGACGTTGCTACCCACATACATACATTGCCTGATGACTATATGTGACCAAGAGCTACCCAGAAAATCAAATGATAATGTCACAGATGCAAATGGTTATTTACTACTAGATTTTTTAAAACAGTCTGGTTTAAGGGTAGCTTATGGTAGAGTCTGCGATGATAAAGATATTGGAGCCTTTACTTTTGTTGGTAGCTACGGCAGCAGTCTTGTTGACTATTGTATTGTAAACCCTCATTTATTTACACATTTTTCATCTTTTTATGTGCATGATCCCAATATTGTATCTGATCATTGTTTGATTGAATTTTCACTTAAGTCAAGATATAATTTTACTGACAATGTCGATTTTCAAACAAAACAATGTATTAACCTATAAGTGGAACAATACGTTGAAGGATGAATATAAAAATGGAATATCTTCAGACATTTTCAAAGAAGCAATGTTAAATTTATCAAATAATATCGAATCGGTTACCTCAGCTAACGATATAGATACATCCATTGACTCCTTTATAACTACACTTGACTATGTCTGTAACCCGTTATTCAAGAAAAATTGTAATTTCAATACATCCAACCAAAAGACAAAAATAGATAATTCGTATTTCAATGAAACTTGTCAAGATAAAAGAAAAGATTTTTATAAACACCTGAACTTGTTCAGACAAAATAAATCCAATGAAAATAAACAGAATATGATTCGATCACGCTCTGAATACAAGAAGGTGTTAAGAAATTATCATTACAAACAGGACACATTAAAAGTGCTCGATTAGTCAATGCTAAATTAACAAATGCAAAAGAATACTGGAAACTACTTAAAAAATCAGTAAGCCAAAAGAAACCCCAAAAACTATCTGTAGAAAATTTTGCAAGCTATTTTAAAGCAGTTAATAATCCTACAGATAAGTTTTTCCAAGCAGATGAAGATATTATTTACTTTAACGATCGCTTTCTAAATTCCAAAACACAAATAATGTTTGACGAGTTGAACATTGAAATATCGTGTGTTGAAATACGAAAAGCAGTGTCACAGCTAAAACAGGGGAAAAGTGGGGGCCCAGATATGCTACTTAACGAATTCTTCATACATGGCATTGATGAACTTGTATCATATCTGCACGGATTGTTTAACAAAATATTAAATATTGGTTATTTTCCTGAAGCATGGAGTGAAGGTTATATTATACCACTGCATAAGAAGGGAACATTAGATGAAGTTAATAATTTTAGAGGTATTACACTTCTTAGTACAATGGGGAAACTATTTACTAGAATTTTAAATAGTAGATTAACAGACTGGTCAGAAAAATATTTTGTTTATATTGAAGCCCAAGCCGGTTTCAGGGCAAATATGAGTACAGCTGATAATATTTTTGTCCTGCATGGAATTATTAATCATATGTTAAACAAGGGTGCTAAGTTATATTGTGCTTTTGTTGACTTTACAAAGGCATTCGATTATGTGGTACGGGATATAGTATGGTACAAATTAATTAAGATCGGGGTAAGGGGTAAAATACTAAATATAATTAAATCTATGTATGAACATGTAAAGTCAAAGGTTAAAATAAATAATACACTTAGTGATACTTTTGATTGCATGTTAGGTGTACGCCAAGGTGAATGTTTATCTCCGTTCTTGTTTGCTATAAATTTAAACGATTTGGAAGATGAATATTATTTAAAAGGTGCAGAAAGTATTGATATTGGAATGCTTAAAATATTCATACTTTTATACGCGGATGACATTATCTTATTTGCAAATTCACCAGATGATTTAAAAAATAAATTACTTATATTGTACGACTACTGCGAAAGGTGGAAACTTCGAGTTAACACGGATAAAACAAAAGTAATGATATTCAGAAAAGGTGGGATTTTACCAAGAAATTTAAACTTTCATTACGATGGTAAACCCATAGAGATAGAAAATAAATTTTCTTATCTAGGTATTGTTTTTACTGCTGGGGGATCATTTGCAAATTGCCAAATAACTTTATCGGGACAAGCACAAAAAGCTATTTTTAAGCTAAATAAGTATTTATACAGTTTTACCAATATTACACCCAGACATTATTTAGAATTATTCGATAAGTTGGTAACACCTATACTTAACTATGGTAGTGAAGTATGGTTTTTTTGTCAGGCTAAACAAATTGAACGAGTGCATATGCAGTTCTGTAAACAATTATTGGGTGTGAAAACGTCAACTCAAAACGATTTTATTTATGGGGAACTAGGTAGAACAAATTATGCTACACGAAGACTATATATTATTATCAAATATTGGTTAAAGGTTATTAGTACGGACGAAAGAAAATATATAAATTATGTTTATAAATTGATGTTAAACGACATAAATGATAAACCGAACACCAAAAATTGGGCCTCTTTAATTAAAAATGCTCTAGCGCAGTTGGTTTTTTTCGAGGTGTGGACATTACAAGGTGTAGGAAATAGAGTACTCTAAGACTTCCTAAATGTGTTAAAACAAAGACTTACCGATAATTTTGTTCAAAACTGGAACAGTAGACTAAATGAGTCTAGTAGAGCTTCTTTTTATAAAGAATTTTCATCGTTTGAATTTCAAAAATATTTGGATGTTATTAACATAAAAAAAATCAGAATTGCTCTTTCCAAATTACGAGTATCATCTCACCGGTTAGAAATAGAAGCAGGCAGATGGTCAAAACCACAAATAACTCCGAGAGAAAATCGTAAATGTAAACTTTGTAATTGTGTTGAAGACGAGTTTCATTTCGTTTTTGAATGTTCATTATATAATGATATTCGAGTTGCATTAATCAAACCATATTACTATAAAAGGAAAAGCATGTTTAAAGCTGTTGAACTTTTGCAATCGACAAACACGCGGGATATAAAAAATATTGGTGAATATATTTATAAAAGTTTTAAGGTAAGGAATGATACAGTGTTTGCCAGATAGGATCTGACTTAATTGTTGTAATAATCGCATACTTTATGTTTATCGCTATGCTATTTATATTCTGTAGGGGTATATATTTTAATTATAACTCATGAATGGATGAATGTTTATAATTTGACTGCCATGTTGTCTTCAGATATCTATATGAGGTAACAAAGAAAACAGTCACACTGTCCACTATGACCGAGAAACATAGTTTAAATTGTATTTGTATTTGATTGATTTGCTCAAGGGTCTTTTTAGACTTATTGCAACATTTTATATATACATTTGTAAGGTTTATGGAGGATGGCCTCGAACCTCCATAGACCTATGACGAGGTAAATAAAATATATATATGTATGATGGTAATTTCCTCCTACTTACAAATAACACAATGCACTTAAGTATAAAAACAGTCAAAACCGGATATGACGTCATTATTCTGTCTGCGAATGTAGATTATGATTAGCTTGCATTTTCCTGTGACATTTGTGTGGTCTTCCTAACAAGGCAATTGATATGCTGATTATTCCGGAGCAAACGTACTAAAGTAAATGTTAGAGATGTACTAAACACACTAGAAAGAGTTCAAGACAACTATGACTAGGAAGTGTTTCTCTATAATTATATCAGTTATGTTTGGTAATAATTCTCAATATTTTTCTCTGACTTCTCTTCCAACAAATCAACCACTGAGACAACAAAATTAGATACACAATTCCAACATGAAAAATAATATTCGCAGAACTATGCCATCCAAAGGCACACATTTAAAAGTAGGTATAAAAGTCGAACTGCAAATGTAGCATTCAAGGACCACGGTCAACCAAAATCACGCCTAGAAACAAACAACAATCACAAAGGTGAATAAATGGCAAGAAATGACATCACAAACATATAAGGGTTTTCAATAGGGTTACAGACTTGGAACGGTCAGTGGAAAAAGGAGCCACTGGGTGTTTAAATCAGGTTTTAGTGTACACCGAACCTCACTTTTACCCTACTGTAATAAATAACGGGACAGTGTAAATATAGATATCCCCGCCAGGTTATATTCTCTAACAAACAATGCAGCATCAAACAATTACATGGATATACACAAGCGTGGTATGCGCCACCACAAACATATCGGGTTGACAACAACAGGGGTACCACCTAGGAACGGTCAGTGGTAACAGAGGTGGTAATTTGCTGAATTACACACACACAAACCACAGTTTGCGTATCTCATATTCACATATTCTTTTCATGAACATGATGAACATAAATACAAAATTTATTTTTACGAATTAATATAAATACTGTTTGTTTACGTCTACACAAAATCACGATTAAAAAACAAACAATAATTACAATGATCAGTAAAAGACATCCAGTGAATTCACAAACATAAATAGTTGACACTATGTACTTACGAAATAATATAGTGTTTATTTTACGTCTATACCAAAGAGAATGACATAACATATGCATATCATTAGAACAATATAGTGGCAAATTGAACTGGTAGTAAATTCTGAAACAGTTTGATATGCATCTTGCTTTACTTAAAAGGGACACACGGCAATCTTGATTTTTTAAAACGTTAGTTTTTCTCTTAAATTGAATTTGTTCAATCATTAATATTAATTGTTAGAATAGTTCAAAGCAAATTGTTTTTACATATTATTGACTTTTAATAATATTGCACCAGTAATATATTTAAAAAATATGTAGAATATTGAAGGAAATAAAATTTTCAATTTTTTATTTAATTATATGCAAGCAGTTTTAAAGTCAAAATGATACAGGATTAATAAAGCGCTCTACTACTTTTAATGCCTGATTTGCCATGTGTCCCTTTAAGTTAGATGTAATCAATAAAAGCTATGCGCTTTCAGGAGGAACTATATAAACACAAACCTATGGCATAATGTTGTTATTTTGAATGTTACATTTTCTGTATCTACTTTTAAGTGCAAACGTTAACCAAAACGTTTAAATGCATTTATAGAAGTGTAAATGTAGGTCACGGTAATTCAAGATTAAGTAAATGTGGTTTGCATGCTTTGTGCAAATCACTCTAAACATGAGTCATATGATGAACCAAGACTGATATCAAATGTTAGTCACTAAATAACTCATAACATAAAATGAAATGTTAGAGAACTATATTTACACATTTACAATCACGGCTCCTGGTTATGGAACGTTCTTTATAAGAATTGTCATTAAGTGAATAAAATTCCATGATTTATATCTATAAATCAGGGAAAACATTACGTGGTCCGAGTATTAACTTTCATACCCCATCCGACTCCTTCTCCAAGAAGCGATAACGGGGTTAGCTGGGGTATGAAATAAAACCTTAATTTTGGCTTAAAACATTTGCATATTGTGAAAATTAAAACATTGTATAGGTAATTTATACAGGTTATCGCATTTTTTCAGTAAAAAATGTTTTTAAACATGTTGTATTGTCGAAATATCCGTTATAAAATCCTGCTTATATTAGCTTTCTCATCGCTTAATGGAATTAAGGCGGGACCACGTAATGGTAATACAACTATCTTGAAACATTAACATAGTTTTGCATTCGGTTTTTATCTGGCAAAAAGGATAGGAAATAACTTGTAAGTCTTGTTTCCGTACTAATGTTTTGTTATTACATACTATTATGATGTTATTTGTCCAAGTACCAGTCTCCCCATCATATAAAGCAATATATATATGCAATAACTATGGTTTTTATTAAGTATAATCTTCAGTTGCGTGTGCCCATTTTCAAATAGATATTCGTAAGTAAAAGAAGTCATCAAAAGTAGCAGCTTGTGCGAAAATAGATCGTGAGCCATTTGGAATCTAAGCATAATACTGTAATTTATTTCATAGATTATAGCTCGTGTAAGTCAATTACTATTTCTTGGAAATGTTTGTTGTTGTATGCGTGTTTTTGGATGCTACATTTCGATTTCACCTACTTTTCTTGCAAATACGGTTATCCGCGTTTTACAAGGGTGATGGAAAGCCTGATCTTACACAAGGGGGAAGATAAAAGTCGTGAGCTGATACCAAAAATAGCAGTTGCATGACGTCATTGTGTACATAAACTTGCAAAACGTTGGTTGTTGACGACAGAATGTAAATGATATGCAAGAAAAAGTATCAATCATGGGTATCCGGTTCAGGAAATACCAACCCTCGGTATATAACTGTTTTAATCAGGCAAAGCCTCGGTTTCCATAAAACTAAATCGGCATTACGCAATCACTAGTGCAAACACGCACACACACATTTCAACGCCAAATAAACATATTTTGAGAAGGAATGCTAATTTCAGTTTGATAAAATATATTATTACACCAGGTTAACTTACCTGTGCCGCATGATGGATTATATAATAATACATCTTGAGGTGCGTCCAAGCTATTTTGCATTATAATAAATGGAACTAATTATTTCTTGCTCTCAAGAAGCCCCTATAATTCAGTGATTAGAAAGTCTCACTGTAAATTAGAAAATCTCGTGTTCGAGCCCCGAGAGTTGCAAACCTTTTTTCTATGAATTATAACAATGCACAACTCAATGTCCATAAAGTAAATAATATACTGCGTTAAATTTGATCGATGCGAAATAACCAATTAAGACTTGAGGTGGTGAACTTGCAATTAAAACATACCACGCCTACAAAGATGTATGTCTCTTTAAAGGTGTATAATGTTTGATTACTTGATCACTTATTTCAATCATCCAAGAGAAACTACGGGTATATTGGTCAATTACCTGGTAATGCTTTTGCAATTATCACAAGCGAAGTTTTCGTCATTATCCTTAATGCAAATTATAATTGTTTTAATAACCTTTAATTGTGTAGCAAATAAAATGTGTATGTTCTACTGGCAAATAATCTTATGAAATGTACAGACTACCTTGGGTACAAACACATCCTGGGTACGAAACGTCCAAAGTACGAAACGGCCTATACCCTTATTAACGATAAGCATCAACCAGAGCCAATTACCTATTTTTTGGAGAGTCATCAACAACATTGTTTTATTGCATAGAACCCTGCTTTGTGATAACTGTCAACGAACCATCATTTCCGTGAACCCGATGTCACTATATTACAAACTCGGATATGCTTTTGAATATCGAACAGGTTCATTAACGCAATGGTATTATTACGGAAAGCGTCTTTTAGGGCAATCTCAACTCACTGATCAACAGACAACACTGCAGTAACTACATGTAGCGCATGAATACATGAATCTATAATTGCTTGAAAAGTGTAACCCCAGAGGCCTTTTTGCCACTGACCGTTCCAAGGCGGTAGATATATTGTCAACAGTTTGGGATGTCACATACCTTGCCTCTTAAATATCTTCCCACTGACCGTTCCAAGGCGGTAGGCATATTGTCAACAGTTTGGGATGTCACATACCTTGCCTCTTAAATATCTTGCCACTGACCGTTCCAAGGCGGTAGGCATATTGTCAACAGTTTGGGATGTCACATGCCTTGCCTCTTATGTATCATCTTAATTGTGACTTGTTTCATTGTGTGTGTTTGACTGACTGTGGTTATTGAATGCTACATTAATTTTCCCGTTCGACTTGAATATCTGCTCAAAATTGTATACCATTGATATGTTAACATTACGTGGTCCCGCCTTATTTCATTAAACGATGGGAAGGGTAATACTAGCAGGATTTTATAACGGATATTTCCACAATAAAACATGTTTAAAAACATGTTTACTGAAAAAGATGCGATAACCTGCTTCAAATTACCTATTTAATGTTTTAATTTTACAATATGCATACCTTTTAATCTGAAATTTTGTTTTATTTCATACACCAGCCAACCCCGATTTCTCTTCTTGGAGAAGGGGTTAGATGGGGTATAAAAGTGTGTACTCGGAATGCTACATTTCCCGTTCGACTTGAATATCTGCTTTAACTGGATGTTGCCACATAAATAGGTCATGTTGTGTGCAAACAATTGCGAAATTCTGGGAATCAATTACACCAAGGATGAAACAAACATTAAACGAATGGGATATAAGCCCTAAAATATGCTCAAAGGGCAAACAATTAGATGAGAATGATCTCCAATGGATTCAATTTTAAATTAGATAAATCAATAATTCCTCTGTTCTGATTGTTCTGTTATCCTCAATTTAGTCTGTTTAGCATTTTAGTAACTGTTATTTGTTTTGTTATGAATTATTATACGGTGTTGAACATAACATCAACATTTAATATGCAGTCTGTGCTAACGTCATTGAGATACCGTACAAAATGACATTTTTCGCGTTTTACATGAAATTATGGGCATAGGATATTTGTGTTTATGTTTGAAAAAAAAGCCAGCTTAATTTTAATTGCCCCGCTCTCGCGTTAATGAGGCACTATGAATTCGGTGTCAGTCACATTAGCCACATCGTTGATATAATATTTAAACTTTTTTCTTTTTCTTTTTTCTTTTTTTTTTGGAGCTATTCAGTTTAACAATACCGTCACGTTTTCTCATACTTCGAGCATGTAACATGTCAAATTTAACTCTCTGTATCGCATGTTAATATGCAGTACAGATATAGTATGTGTAATCAGCATGTTAATATGCAGTACAGATATAGTATGACTTGTGTAATCAGCATGTTAATATGCAGTACAGATATAGTATGTGTAATCAGCATGTTAATATGCAGTACAGATATAGTATGTGTAATCAGCATGTTAAAATGCAGTACAGATATAGTATGTGTACTCAGCAGGTTAAAATGCAGTACAGATATAGTATGTGTAATCTGCATGTTAAAATGCAGTACAGATATAGTATGTGTACTCAGCAGGTTGATTCAAAATCGTCCATATTTAAATTGTTTGTTGTTGGTGGGTTTTTTTCGCAAGAAAATTAGTGTGTAAATGTGTAATTATTTTTCTCCTTTTACTAGACAGTATTGGATTGCAGTGCATCAAGTAGATATAACAGTTGAACAGGAGATGTAGCATACAAGGATCACATTCAACAGAAACAAACACTCATAGTAACACCAACAGTTACAAACACTCATAGTAACACCAACAGTTACAAACGCTCATAGTAACACCAACAGTTACAAACACTCATAGTAACACCAACAGTTACAAAGACGAATAAAATGCAAGATGTAACATCACAAACACAAAATGGTTGACAATAGAGCTAACGCCTTCGAACAGTCAGTGTCATAAAGGGCCGCTGGAGGTTACTCAAAGTGAATTGCTTTAATGCTGTACAGCTCTATATGTCATA
This sequence comes from Cyrtodaria siliqua, assembly GCA_037043455.1. Lineage (NCBI taxonomy): Eukaryota > Metazoa > Mollusca > Bivalvia > Adapedonta > Hiatellidae > Cyrtodaria > Cyrtodaria siliqua. The sequence continues at coordinate 12,365 of JAWPHD010019761.1, read as the reverse complement.
TAATCACGATAACAATAACGCCGTATTATTTAACATAAATAAAATTGGTTTGTTCTTTAACATAAATGAAATTGATTTGTTCTTTAGCAGATCAGGAATATGAACTTCTACTATCGAATAGATAAGTACTGACCATAGGCTAAACTCCGATACCCGTGGCAAATTTAAATCCCTGCATACCCGACGCACTAAAAAGTAGATATAAAAGTCGAACTGAAAATAAATGCAGCATTCAATGCCCACAATCACCCAAACGCATGCACAATAACCATGGTAACAAACAATAATTACCAAGATGATTAGAAAGCATCAAGATATTACATCACAAACATAAAAGGATTGACAATAGAGCTACCGCAATTGGAACGGTCAGTGGCAAAAAAAGGCCGCTAGGAAAACTGTAAACTACAACAAATCCCATTCACAGTCTATCGTTCTACCCACTAAACTACACCGGCTTACCTTAAGACTAGTTCATTAACAGGAACTCAATATGAATAGTCTTTAACACAGTACACAGTACTTATAAATGATGCTTCGTCGGATGAAATATGAATTCATAATCGGCGTGCTGCACGTTTTATAGACACAATTCCAATGATTCTTTTTTAATTTCCATTAGCAATTTCCAAAATAGTTTTGACTGAACCGATAGACTTTAGTTTTTACGTTATGACGTCAAACGAAATGAAGTAGATTTAAAAATCGAACAGGAAATGTAGCGGTCACAAACCACTTTCATAAACCGACATATCAAAATATTTCCGCATTTCCTTGCTATGAATAATAAGTTATAATTGTTTGTGTAAAGTGTACAATTTTGTTTTAAGATTTTGCTAGAATGCACCGGGTAAGACTATAGTTCCCTTATAACCATTCATTAAGAATGAAAAAAAAGGTATGAAAGCGGGAATTTGAAAATCAACAAACACGAAAAATATAAAAATATTGCAGTGTAAATGGTAGAGATAAATGCTTGCTACATGTTCCACCCTCTAGTTCCGCGTTGAGCAGAACAAAATGATATAAAATGACAATCCTTTTGTTGAGAATATATTTTATTGTAGCATGGTCACTGACAATTTTATTTGTTCAGGCGCAGGTGTAAATCGTTTAATTGCAAATAAGACCTGTGAGAATAACAGTGAGAATAACAGTGAGAATAACAGTTAGAATAACTGAAATAGAGCTGAAATGGACATGCTACAAAACAAATAGAGTATGGTTTCATCTCGTTGGTTAATTTAAACACCTCGATGGGCTACGCCCATCTCGATGTTTAAATGAACCAACTCAATGAAACCATACTCTATCTATAACATAAATATACTCCTCAAAGTAAGTTAAGGACCATTCCTTCTTTATTTCAGTAAGATTAAAGTTTGCATCATCGCACAATTTTAAATATACATTGCATTCCAAAAATGGAACTGTTTCGCCGGTGTTTCTGTAATCTTTAGGAACATTTTACACCAAAATTAATAATTTGAAAACTCAGATTTTGAAATTTCAGTAAAATGCTTTTTTTTCACCCAAATATGTTATTTCGTATTATTTTCATGACTATTGATACCTTAACAAAGATCTGACAACATTTCTTTAGAATAACTATACAGATAAGCGTGCAATTCCAAATATGCAACTAGGTCTTGAAAATTAATACTTCAGTTTGGATGGGATAAAATATCAGCGTTTTTTAAAACTGTTCGGTATATGCATTTAAACTGTCAAAGGTTAGTCAACTACGGGGGAAATTTAAATTTCGCGTCCATACTTCCATTGATAGTGACTAAATGTAATGAAAAAATGAACAAAATATATTAAAACTTTTAGTATTGTTGTTTTGGGGAAATTTTATGATTTTTAGAAATTATAAAAAATCTCGGATTCTTTTTAATGAACGGAACAATGTATATCAACATATACTGAAAGGAAAAAGAAACGCATAATCAAATAATTGTCTATACTACAGTATTATATACACCTAATTCCACGTAATATTCCAGATATATCTCAACGTGTTTTGAACAAAATGGGGCCACAACTAATTACAGAAAGGACAACTCTGTCATATAGTAGACCTTTTAATCAAAGTATACTTTGTTACACGAAATTCATAAATGTTGAAGTTTCGTTTGAAAAAAGTCAAGCCATTTCAGTATTGTGTTTAAAGTTAAGAGAGTGCAACATTTAAAGCCTAAGTTTGATCACCTGCTTGGGCCAAATCTTGGGCCAAATGCGCCATCTGTCGATAATGAAACTTTAAAGGGGTAGCCATTGGTGTGTTCGGTGCTGTTTACACCTTTTTTACGAAAGGACATGCCTAATGATTTGCAGTAGCATATTAAAAATACAATATATAGAGGAAATACTCATTATGCGTTACTTTTTCCTTTCAGTATATTTCACTGGTAAGCATATGGAGAAATATTCTTGCTGTCCTTAACTTATTTTGAGGAGTATATATTTATTACAACACGAATAATTAATACATAGGTTTTATTCAATATAATGCATAAGCAGTATCTACACATTGTTTAATCGCCACTTCTATATAATGTTCTTATCGTAAGTGAATAAGTAAGTATGTTATGAGAAATAAAAAAGAAGGCACATCGAGTTCTGTGCACCGTATCATCCCAGTTATGCAGTTAATGTTCCTCTTCTTACCAATTTGCTGCTTATTATGATGACGGTTGAACGATCTATAAAAGACGTTAAACGTGTTAAAGCCGGAAACGATTTGATGCGTATGTAGTTGACTGAATGTGGTCCGTTAATGCTAACTTCAGTTAAACAATAAAGGTTTAATAACATCAGTCCAGTACAAAAACAACACTGCATTTAGCTAATATTTAGGTAGACATGCAATGGAAATGTAAATCCATGTCCACCACAGCCCCTACACGGTAAGAGACTACTTGTGTTAATATGTTAGATTATAAAATGTGTTGAAGATCCAACTAACATGCTACATATCACCTTTACAATAATGCAAAAGCAATGTGTTTAATGATATCCATGTTTAAATATGTAATATATAGAATATGGTCTCATTGAGTTGTTTAATTTAAACATCGAGATGGGCGAAGCCCATCCAGGTGTTTAAATTAACAAACGATATGAAACCATACTCTATTTGTTTTGAAGCATTTCCATTTCAGCTCCCTGCCATACTTTAATAACTTCCAATAATTGGTAGTTGTACCATAGCTCCTTTGTTCTTGCTTATGATATAATTTTCATAAACCTGAAGGTCTGAGCCTAAACCGTGCTATAACTGCCGGTATATTTCAGCCGTGCTATAAATGACAGATTCGGCATTTATACCATGGTCTACTCAATTTTACGCACGCGCAATTGTAATTTACAACACAGCTGTCAATCGAAACGACTACACCATTACCAAAACAGCACTCCTTGACATGGCATTTGCCCAATAATATACAAAGGCGATTGGCTACAATAATCAAAACATGGGTCATGCTCATGTCGCGTGATAATGCTATTTTGTGATTGGATCGAGCTGTTAATTTTACCGAAAACTGCAACGCCCTAAAATTTCTTGCACATGCGTAGATGGATAATGGCTATGGGTACAAAACATTTATAGCATACTTTTCTCGTATGCGATTTATACTGCACTCTCGGGCCTGCGGCCCTCGAGAAGCAGTATAAATCGCATATACTCGAAAAAGTATGCTATAAATATTGGTATACGGACAAATGCCCCCCCGGACATCTGCCCCCCTGCTCATTTTTGTATAGGTGGACGATTGCCCCCTCACGTTTTTGCAAGGGTGGACAAATGCCCCCCTGAACTTTTTACAAGGTGGACATTAGCCCCCCTGATATTTTTGCAAGGGTGGACAAATGCCCCCCCGGCCCCCCTACTCATTTTTGTAGTAAAACAAGCAGTATTTTCAACATTTTATTAAACATGTCCAGATAAGGAAAACAGTAAATATTACTTATAGCATGGTCACTGATAATTCTCTTTGTAATAGCACAGGTGTAAATCGTTTAATTGAAAATAACACATGTCAGAATAAATAGTGTACTACAACTACCAGTTATCGGAAGAGTTGACAGGTAGCTGAAATGGACATGCTACAAAACAAATAGAGTATGGTTTCATCTCGTTGGTTACCAACTCAATGAGACCATACTCTATATATTACTTGTAGTACACCATTTATTCTGACAGGTGTTATTTTCAATTAAACGATTTACACCTGTGCTATTACAAAAGGAATTTTCAATGACCATGCTACAAGATACTCTTAGTGAAAACATGCATTTGCTTTCATTTTCTAGACAGTTATGGCTTTCGAAGTGGTGCGATTTAGAATCTAAACAAAACATTTTATCAAATTGATTTAATGTTTAACAGCTCTGCTTGTATTTGAATACTTTTTCCATTAGTTATCTAATTAATATGCATCTAAAACATATAATGAGAGTTTAAACAGAAAACAATAACAATAAATAATGTTAAATGAATAGAGTTGATTACTTAATAATTGTAATCGGTCTTGTTACTTTATTTAAAGAACACTATTTTATTATAACTCATTTAGCATCTGAGTAACTGTTTAATAAGGGAAAATTTACTGGTTACCCCAACTATAAACTAATTGTTTATTAGAATGTATTGTTTCAATCGCACGTGTTAACATTGTTACAAACTGTGAAGGATGAAACAAATGAAATTAAAACTTAAATGTTGATATTATCAAAATATAAGAGAGCACATCATGATAATGTTTACAATCAAAATGGGAGTTCGACTTGTATATATCGTGTGTTTTTTGTATTCATATATACATGATCATGTATGTGTTATACTTATATTATCTTTCAATGCTGCCTTGTTTGTACAGAATATAACCTGGCAGGGATATCTTTAATTACACTGTGCCGTTTTATTGGGATGACAATAGAGTAAGAGTGAGGTTTGGTGCAACCTAGCACCTGGTTTAATCCCCCATCTGCATTTTTTGCCACTGACCGTTCTTATGCGGTAGCACTATTGTCAACCCATTTATGTTTGTAATGTCATATCTTGCCTTTTATACATCTTTTTAATTACTGTTTTATTCTTTGCGTGTTTTCGGTTGACTGTGATCCTTGAATGCTACATTTCCTGTACGACTTATATATTATATCTACCTAGCAGTGCGAAACTGTAGATTACTGTTTCTACAGGAATAAGTGGGTGGTTTGTCTCCACCATCGAAAACGACCGTCATACTTTGATTAAAATGTGGTGGGAAATTACTTAAAGCACCAAATAAACAAATGTGTACATGTAATCAACAATATGTGTGTTTGTAAATCTGCATAATCGATACCACTGCCTAAAGTGATCTGAATGTATGATTATACCATTGCATAAAAAGGGAGAGTATCAATTTATTAACTTGTTTTTCTAAACTCTTTTACCACAATATTAAATAACAGAACTGTGACCTTTTGTGATAACAACCATGTTTTATCTGATGCGCAATTTGGTGTCAGGAAAAGTCGCTCAACCATTAACACATGGTTTGTCTTGCTAAATACTGTTCAAACATATATGAACATGATGAATGATAATAAAAAAGTATATTATGTGATTCTTGATCTGATGAAATGTTTTGATAGAATTTATTGAAACGCATTATTGGTGAAATTTTACAAAATCAGAACAAAAGATAAATTGTTAAGAAAAATTAAAACAATTTGCTATGACGTTATCCCTTTGTTGTTTCTGTACAGTACATAGCATATTGTACTACACGCTAGGAATGTTACCTGTTATCCTCCAATATTTCCTACACAGCTGTCCAATATTATTAAGAATGGACAGTAACTGTCCAATATTTTTTTAAATATTGGACAGTCCATTCTTAAAACAATGTACACATGAGTAGAATATAGTAGACAGTTACATGTAAGATTTCGTGTTTGTAGAACAATATGCTAAATACTGTAAGGAAACAACAAAAGATGCCGTTATAGCAATGTTTTCAATAAAGTCTGAAAACGCAACCTAAGCTTAATATATTTGTGTGGTTAAAGTTAATTTCATGTACCTCAGCGAGAAGTAGAAACTGCCTCGCGTATTTGCGTAACCTGCTGACGTATTTTCGATTGCAAACCGAAGATATGATCATTTGAAGTTTGATACGGATATGGAAGCGACCATTTTGAGAGCTATGACATCACGTTTCTAAATGACCATGTATGGAATATTTATAAACATGAACAATTATTGATTTGTATGGTAAAAATGACAGCAACCGTATGAAAAATGTGTAATACTTAATGGCAATACTTCGTTATATGAAAATTAACAACAATGCATTTATTTGGAGTGAGATACTTTATTTTACATAATATTGATCAATATTCCATGAATGGTAATATGAACAATGACGTCATAGTTTTAAAGCAAGGCGGCTTCCTATTGTTTTATTTTAGAACAACATGTAGATACGGAGATGCATATGCAATCAGTCAGCCTTGTGTTCGAGTGACATATTTTCAATATGTAACTTAAGACTGTTGCTTATTTTATTTAATATATACTTTTAAATTAAATTAAAAATCCCAACTCCCATCTACCCAACGAAATGCACTCGAGTAACACACTAGACGACATTTTTAAGAAAGCAAGTTACATTTTATATGTTTTTAACGGACACTTTCATTAAGTAAACATATAATGAGCTTAAGGATCTTAATCAGTGAAATGTAATACATGTGCACTAATCATAAAAATAATGAAACATTATATTGTAGAAAGTGTGTTCATGCCCTCGAAAAACTTTCGGGGGCATATAGTAATCGCACCCTCCGTCTGTCCGTCCGTCCGTCCGGATTCTGTCTGTCCGTCATTCCGCAGTTCGTGTCCGGACCGTAACTTCACAACCTTGCAGGGATTTTTAAATAACTTGGCACTAATGATCACAATAACGAGACGATGTGTCGCGCGCAAAACCCAGGTCCGTACCTCAAAGGGTCAAGGTCACACTTGAAATTCATAGGTCAAGAACAGGTACGCAATTTCGTGTCCGGACCGTAACGTAACAATCCCTGGAGGAATTTTTAAATAACTTGGCACAAGTGATCAACATAGCAAGATGATGTGTCACGCACAAAACCCAGATCCGTACCTCAAAGGTCAAGGTTACACTTGAAGTTTATAGGTCAAAAACAGGTACGTAATTTCGTGTCCGGACCGTAACGTCACAACCCCTGCAGGGATTTTTAAATTACTTGGCACAAGTAATCACCATAACAAGACGATGTGTCGCACGCAAAACCCAGGTCCGTACCTCAAAGTTCAAGATCACACTTGCAGTTCATAGGTCAAAAACAGGTACGCAATTTCGTGTCCGGACCGTAACGTCACAACCCCTGCAGGGATTTTTAAATAACTTGGCACAAGTGATCACCATAACAAGACGATGTGTCGCGCGCAAAAGCCACGTCTTCAAGATCAAGGTCACACTTGGAGGTCAAAAGTCAAATTGTGTCCGGTCATTAACTCTGGCATTCATGGACGGATTTTCAAATAACTTGGCACAGGTGCTCACCACAACAAGACGATGTGTCGCGCACAAAATTCAGGTCTGTGGCCCCAAGGTCAAGGTCACATTTAGAGGTCAAATGTCAAATCGTGTCCGGTCAATAACTTTTGCATGCCTGACGGATTTACAAATAACTTGGCACAAGTGCTCAACACGACCAAACGAAGTGTTGTGCACAAAATCCAGGTCCATGGCTCCAAGATCAAGGTCATACTTAGAGGTCAATGGACACTTCGGGGGCATTTATCACTTACAGTGATATTTCTTGTTATTTAATCAAATGATATCATGATAATGTTACTATTGACTGTAGTGACAATAGCAATTTAGCCTGATATAAACATTGGCTCACTGAGAAATCCGTCTTAATCACACTGTTCGGCATATAACAAATAACACAGTATCATATATGTATTCCAGTTTGAGTTTCCGGGAATAACGAAAACGAATAGTTTACACAGGCAACCGTTGTAATTGTATCCATACTAAAAGTTAAACTGAAGTTTCATGCTTCCAGACTGAATTTAATAATTTCTCTATATTTAACATCATCGGCAACGTTTGGGCTGCACTTTTGCTTCTTTAAATCTGATGGCCCCGGATTAGGCGACTCCAACTTAAGCGATTCCTCTTGGCCTTGTATGATGCCACTTATATTTAAGACCTGTTGGTCCGTTGTTCGTTTGTATGATCGTACAGCATGTAAAAAGTAAACAGGATCCGGTGCCATGAGCAACCAGGATCCGTTACTTTGCAATGCACAAACAGCTTAACGCTTCTGGCAATCGCTAGATATTATTATGTATTAAATACATCTCCAATGGATGTCCAATGGATGTTATGACTGAACATACATAATTCCAGACATAGCATATGCCAATAGCAGTCTCCGTTTTTGAAATGAACACAATTTTCTTAGAACTAGACGTACTTTCGCGCGTCAGTGTGTAAACAGTGCGCGTTCTTTCACATCTAAACACTGTTTTTATAACCCGTTCTTCATGAATTCATACACACAAATGCATCTAGTTTTCCGTGGGTGTTTGAGTATTTTTAAATATTAAATATCTTTTAATAGCACGTCCAACAGTTTACGTGTTTTTACCCGCCAGGGTCCTTTTCCTTTACATGAGCAACCAGGATCAAGGTAACGCTGTTTTTAGCAACCAGGGTCCGTTACGTCTGTCCACCGTGAATATAAACCATTGCTTTTCAACATATTGCTTTTCCAGGTCCGTAGCTACACTGGGGGCACACAGAGTCAGTTGTCTTGGTTGACTTTTGGGAATGTACATACTTTACATAAAAACAACTATATACTAGTATATAATATAAGGACCCTTGGGGAAATGCAGCACATTGAAGGAAATCAAAAGAAAATCCAGGGTGGAGAGGGAAGTTAATGCCACCGGACACCAACGTAAGGGATATGCCTCGGTTAAATTTCAGGGCTGGTTACGGGTTTGTTTACATTTAAAATTACTTTACAAAGTAATTGAACTTGAATAAAGAAAATTAAAGATTTAAATAAGTAAACTTAGGAAAGGTTAATTACTAGTATTTGAACTTAATAGTTAAATGGCGACGAGAATGGGAGTTTATTAATATCAGTGTGGAAAAAAAAACAATAAAAAAAATAAAAATAAAAACATTTGGATATGGATATAAACATGGCTGGACTTACACCGTTTCCGAAATTTGAAGTGCACATTGAACAAAGCTCATTTGGACTTAGATGGAATAAATATGTGGCAAAACTAGAAAATATATTTTTTGGATTGAACATTGAATCAAAAAACGCAGGAAGGCGTTGTTGTTACATTACTCTGGGGATGAGGTGTTCGAAATTTATGAAACATTGGAGGCGATGAGTCGAATTTTGACGCCGTAAAGACGTCATTGTCACAATATTTCAATCCAAAGAAAAAGCGAGAGTTTGAACGCTACGAATTCCGTAATTTAAAACAAATGAAGCATGATTCTATTGACCAATTTGTTACTAGACTTCGCCAAATAGCGGAAAATTGTGAATTCGGGGATAAAGATGGAGAGATTAAAAGCCAGATTATTCAGGGATGTTCGTCGAAGAAACTGAGATTAAAATGTTAATCTTGATCATCTGTAAAAGGTATCATTGTGTTAGAATTTATAAATGCATGCACGTTTAAAATGTTTGATTATAGGAGGGATGTAATGGGCACTGACTGGCTATCTATAGCTCCGCCCACCATTACCCTGTGAGCGAATGTGGCCGCTATGATACTCTACGATAAACATGTTAGTTTTGTATGTAACCTTTTAGCAGAATAAACGTAGTAAACGAATCCCTCTTTTGGGTTTATATTATATACGTATCCCTGTAATAGGGTCCGTACTTTCAGACTACAAATATACTTTGTAGAATATTACAATAGTTATACTAAAACTTTCGGTTTTTAGTTAACACTTACCCTGTCATACAGACGGAAGCTGACATCTTTCATATTTTCTTTGATTTTGAAATCTGATCAAACAGAATTTTATTGTTCAGATTGCCAATTCAAACATTTTGTTCAGTGAAAACATCAATATTGGGGCCTACTCCGAAACAATGGGCTGTGGGGTCCTCCAGCTCTTACGCCTATGTTTATAAGATTATATAGAAACTCTCTCTCTCAACTCCCCCACCCCCTTCCTTCCTTACTCAATTTCTCTATCTCACCTTTTTCAGTCTTTTCCCTCCGTCTCATTTTCTTTCTGCATAAATTAAGAGGAATTTGTTAAAAATATGTTGATTTATAATCTACTAATATGCGTAAACCATGCATGCATAGCAAATATAAAAAGATCGGACAGGGAAAGTAGCATTCAAGGAGGACAGTCAACCACAAAACACAGAAACAAACACGCAAACAGACAAACAAGAAGGCAAAAGTAATAATAAATGCAAACGACATCACAAACACAAAAGGGTTGACAATAGGGCTACCGGCTTGGAACTTCACATAACAATTGAATTGAATTGGGGTTTTAGGCGCACCAACACATGAAAAGTTATATGGCGCATGAACATGCCAGGCTCATCCTCCATGTACATCGAGATAAAATATGTAAAATGGGCCTAGAACCTTCTCACCCTGAACTGCAGAGTTGCTGCAAATTCTATCGTAGAAACTCCATTTACGCTGGAGCCACGTTTATTGTTTTTCTGCCACTGCTCTTTTGATGTGAGCGAGATGGCACCTGAAACAATCCAGGGATCATGATGAAGACCTGTAATGAACATGAACAAAAAATTATAAAATGAACATGAATTTCGGGGATTCTACCCCTCTGCGATTCTACCACTCTGCCTACTCCTCCAAAGGGATCTGCAGTGGCCCTATTATTTGCCCCGTGACCAAACGGGGCCCCCGGGAACCACACATGTTTAATTATAGGTATTGTTTTGGATTATATATAAATATGGACTTATAAGGTTGTTTGAGTAAGTACATCTTTAGCTTCCTTTTCAATTTCTAATGACTTGTATTTCCTATTAGGTCTTTCTACTGAATATTGGTTTCATCTGTTTGGGTGGTAAAATGCCGTCTGCTAAAATCCGCTTTTATAACCGTTATAAGACCAGAGGTCGATTCACAAAGTACCTAAAGCGTCTCATACAATACCGCTTTATCTCATTAATATTCAGTGAATTTAGGTTGTGCGCTTGTTGTATATATCAACCCGCACGTATACAGTTATCACTTAGTACAATATGCGTAATAACCGTTATATTTGTTCAGTTCTCGTGTGCCTTTTATCGGGATTGTGTAGCTTTAAGCTGATTATATGTTTACTTACTGAAAGTGTCCGTTAAAAACATATAAAATGTAACTTGCTTTCTTAAAAATGTCGTCTAGTATGTTACTCGAGTGCATTTCGTTGGGTAGATGGGAGTTGGGATTTTTAATTTAATTTAAAAGTATGTAATAAATAAAATAAGCAATAGTCTTAAGTTACATATTGAAAATATGTCACTCGAACACAATGGTATCATGTTTGAAAAAAATCTAGTTCCAGGCGCGTAGCTAGACATTTTTCCATCATACGCAAGGCTGACTGCAATCATTAAATTGATTGCATATGCATCTCCGTATCTACATGTTGTTTTAAAATAAAACAACAGGAAGCGCCTGCCTTGCTTTAAAACTATGACATCATTGTTCCATATTACCATTACCATTCAAATTGATCAATATTATGTAAAATAAAGTACATCACTGCATATAAAATTCATTGTTGTTAATGTCATATAAACGAAGTATTGCCAATCAGTATTACTCATTATTTCCATACAGTTGTATTTCATTGTACCATATAAATCAATAATTGTTCATGTTTATAACACTATTCCATACATGGTCCTATAGAAACGTGACAGTCATAGCACTCAAATCGTCGCTCTCCAAATACGATCAACCATTCAACCAACATCAAAAACTGATAACTACACTTACGGTCCAAATACGACAAATGTAAAATACCCAGCATTATCGCAACAAACGCCGAGCTCTATCCTAAATCACACAAGCTACTATGATTACCATACAAAAACAACCTAACCCCACCGCCACACTAAACATCTACATTTAACTATAACAGCTACTAAATAACCAAGCAAACACCCCTCTCAACCAATATAATTAACAAACCATACAAAGCATCCAAATAAAACCACCCACTACCATACAAACCCATAACCACATACAACCACAAAAACCCCCCTATACCCAATAAAACACAACACCAAATCCACTCAACAAACTC
>JAWPHD010019760.1:0-34389 GCA_037043455.1 Cyrtodaria siliqua | reverse complement strand
ATATATGGTCGAAACCTATAAAAAATCTTCTTCTCCAGAACCGCTAGACAGATTTCAACAGTTATTCTTTTAAAATGATCGCCCAACGCCTAGACTATCAAGTTTGTTCAAATGAAGTCCGCGGGGTCAAGAAATGGCCGTTGCCCCCGGGGATCCAAAGTTTGTATATTGAGATTTTGCATGTTTTTCATATAGACATATAGGAAAAAACTTAAAAAAAATCTTCTTCTCTGAAACCACAAGGCACAGAGCTCTCATGTATTACATGTAGCATCAGCTTTGTCCCTGCCCCGGGGGGAGTCACAGTTTTAGATAGACTTATATAGGGAAAAAAATCTTTCTCGGAAACTACAAGAGCCAGAGGTTTTGATATTTTGCATTTACTATAAGCTTATGGTCCTTTACCGAGATTGTTCAAATGGTGACCCTCGGGTTCATATTTGGCCCCACCCCAAGGGTCACCTGATTTTACATAGACATGTATAGGGGAAAAACTTAAAAATCTTCTTCTCTGAAACTGCAGGAGCCAGAGGTTTAATATTTTGCATTTGCTATAAGTCTTATGGTCCTCTTTCAAGTTTGTTCAAATGGTGACCCAGGGGTCACATTTGGGCCCCGCCCCGGTGGTCACAACATTTTACATAGGCTTGTATAGGGAAAAAACTGAAAAAAATCTTCTTCTCTGGAAACCACATGGCTCAGAGCTCTCATGTAATACATGTAGCATCAGCTTAATGGTCCTCTACTTAGTTTGTTCAAATGGTTGACCCTGGGGTCCCAAATTTGTCCCCGCCCCCGGGGGTCACAGTTTTACATGGACATATATAGGAAAAAAAATAAATCTTCCTCTCAAGAAACTACAAGAGCCAGAGGTTTGATAATATTGCATTTAACTATAAAGCTTATGGTCCTTTTACCAAGTACTGTACAAATGGTGACCTCAAGGGTCACTTGTTTTAGGGAAAAAACCTAGACATGTATAGGGAAAAACTTAAAACAATCTTCTCGTAAACTGCAAGAGCCAGAGGTTTAAATATTTTGCATTTGCTATAAGCTCATGGTCTTCTACCAATTTTGTTCAAATGGTACCCTGGTGTCACATTTGGCCCCGACCCGGGTCACAGTTTTACTTAGGCTTGTATAAGAGAAAAAAGTGAAAAAAAATCTTCTTCTCTTGGAACTGCAAGAGCCAGAGGTTTAATAATATTGTATTTGCTATAAGCTTATAGCCTCTACCAAGTTATTTTCAAATGGTGACCCTGGTGTCAAACTTGGTCCACGCCCCCGGGTGTCACCAGTTTTATATAGACATATATATAGGAAAAAAACAATCTTCCTCTGAAACTGCAAGAGCCAGAGGTTTAATATATTTGCATTTACTATAAAATTATGGTCCTCTACCAAGTTTGTTCAAATGGTGACCCTGGGTTCACATTTGGCCCCGTCCCAGGGGTCACGTTTTACATAGACTTGTATTAGGGAAAAACTTAAAAAACCCTTCTTCTCTGAAACCACAAAGCACACAGCTCTCATATATTACATGTAGCCCTGGGGTCACATTTGGCTCTGCCCAAGGTGTTACTCTCTAGCACCTTCATTTTGTATTTGATCTTTACCAAACTTTGTCAGTGTCTTAAACTGTCCTATATCAATGTTGTGTCTTAATCTGTCGATATCAATGTTGTTATACACAACAGAGCCCACATTTCTTGATCAATCTTAACCAAACTTGCAAGATTGTATATGACCATAAGATTTCGAAGAAGTTCGATAATGTGCCAGTACTCAGGTGATCGCTGTAGGGCCATCTTGGCCCTCTTGTTTTTATATAACATTTGTATTTGCACCGGTCCCAACCCCCGATAAATATTGCCCGTCCCTTACAAGAACATTTAAAACCCATTTCAATTATAACGCGGAGATATTTATAGCAGAAAATAAAGTAGTAGTATGACATAATGCGATGCAAACCTTTATGGAAATTAAAGAATGTAACCGACATTCACTATGTAGATCACTAGGTCGATGGCCTGATACCAGATCATGGTATCGACGCCGTTTTAAACTAGTACACAATAATCCTAGGCACATTTGTACAGCTTGCTGCTTGCGACACCTGATGGACTGATTCGAACAGTTTATTGACATACGTGATTCTACAGTTCAAATTGTCTATATAAAATACAAAGGAATATAGTGCTGCCTCTGTGAGTGACATTTATGGTGGCATCGGCCAAATAATTAACTACTCGGCAAATCTTGACGCAGCCGGCTTTGAAAAATCCAATTTTCGTTTTATTCTGTTATTCAGGCAAGACGCTGCAGTAGGCTTAACATGGCAGGACAATCTGGACTAGACGCGTTGACGATAGAGCAAATTAATCAGGTTTGTTTTTTTATTTATATTTTGTTTTATATTTGTATTGCTATCGTCAGTGCAAATAGTTTTGTGTTACTACAGTTAAAACATGCGCTTCTAACATGCTACATTGTGCCACACTTTGTGTTCCTACATGTTACCCGTTTTGTTCGAACATGCTACACGTTGTATTTCTGCATTATACACTTTGTATTCCTACATGCTACAATTTACACTTTGTGTTTCCACATTCTACACCTTGTGTTCCTTCATACTACATGTTGTGTTCCTTTCATGCTACACATTGTGTTCCTACATGCTACATGTTGTGTTCCTACATGCTACACATTGTGTTCCTACATGCTACACGTTGTGTTCCTACATGCTACATGTTGTGTTCCTTCATGCTACATGTTGTGTTCCTACATGTTGTGTTCCTACATGCTACATGTTGTGTTCCTATATGCTACACGTTTGTGTTCCTTTCATGCTACATGTTGTGTTTCTACATGCTACATGTTGTGTTCCTTCATGCTACACATTGTGTTCCTACATGCTACACGTTGTGTTCCTTCATGCTACACGTTGTGTTCCTACATGCTACACGTTGTGTTCCTTCATGCTACATGGTGTGTTCCTTCATGCTACACGTTGTGTTCCTACATGCTACACGTTGTGTTCCTTCATGCTACACGTTGTGTTCCTACATGCTACATGTTGTGTTCCTACATGCTACACATTGTGTTCCTACATGCTACACGTTGTTTTCCTATATGTACACATGAACACTTTGTGTTCCTACACGCTACACATTCTACACGTTGTGTTCCTTCATGCTACATGTTGTGTTCCTTCATGCTACACGTTGTGTTCCTTCATTCTACACGTTGTGTTCCTTCATGCTACACGTTGTGTTCCTTCATGCTACACGTTGTGTTCCTTCATTCTACACGTTGTGTTCCTTCATGCTACACATTGTGTTCCTTCATGCTACATGTTGTGTTCCTAAATGCTACAATGCACAAGAATGTTCCTACATGTTGTGTTCCTACATGTTACACTTTGTTTTCCTATATGTGCACATGAACACTTTGTGTTCCTACATGCTACACTGTGTTCCTATTGATACAATTTGTTGTGTTCCTTCATGCTACATGTTGTGTTCCTTCATGCTACACGTTGTGTTCTTACATGCTAAACGTTGTGTTCCTACATGCTACACATTGTGTTCCCACATGCTACATGTTGTGTTCCTTCATGCTACATGTTGTGTTCCTTCATGCTACACGTTGTGTTCCTTCATGATACCCGTTGTGTTCCTTCATGCTACATGTTGTGTTCCTTCATGCTACACAACACAATAATGTTCCTACATGTTGTGTTCCTACATGTTACACTTTGTTTGCCTATATGTGCACATGAACACTTTGTGTTCCTACATGCTACACTGTGTTCCTACTTACTACACTGTGTTCCTATTGATACAATTTGTGTTCCTACTTGATACCATTTCGATGGTCTAGAATTATAACGTCGTAAGTGAAAAATCATAGTTTTTTCGGGAAAGTGAAAAAAACGAACTGACAGTATCAACTGTGTGACTTCCCTGAATAACCTAGCTCATATGACATAGGCTGTAGTTTGCTTTCTCATATTAAAAACAAAGTATTTGTTATTTCAAACAATAATTAATTTTGACTTTGTAATCTGAGCATACGACCTTGTGTTATTAAATAATCGGAAAGGAAGATGTTCATCAAACAGTTGTATCTGGCATAAAATATGGTAAAAGCGATTATTAAACCACTGTAAGTGTCTTATAAAAGTTTGCTAGTTCATGCTACACTGTTGATCGAAATGGGAACATGCGTGGGATGACAACATTACAATATATCTATTAGAAAATGTTTTTTTTTTTTTTAAATTTAAATCTCACGTATATAAAAACCATGCACATACTATTAATGTAATTAAATAGTAATTGTAACGTAACATACAAGTAGAGACATGACTTACGTTTCAAATTAATTGTTGTAACAATTATAACATGTAATAACAGGGAACTGGTAGTTGTATTCACTAATGAAAAGAAAGCTAAACATTCACGAACAAACAATAACAAATAGTCCTATACCCTCTGTCTATAACCTTACATTTATTCCACGTACCGTTTATATCCTTACATATTAGGTCCCCATACCCTATATATTCGTACATATTATGTTCCCATATCCTATATATCTTGACATAGTGTGTCCCTGCAACCTATGTATCTTACATTGGATTTCCCCGTACCCTCTGTATCCCTACATATTATGTCCCCATACCCTATATGTCCTTACATATTATGTCCCCGTATCCTTACATATTATGTCCCCGTATCCTTACATATTATGTCCCCGTATCCTTACATATTATGTTCCCATATCCTTACATATTATGTTCCCATATCCTTACATATTATGTCCCCGTATCCTTACATATTATGTCTCCGTACCCTATATACTAGTATTCTTACATATTATGTCTCCATATATATCCTTACATGTAATGCCTCTATAACCTCTATATCCTTACATATTATGTCCCCATACCCTGTATATCTTTAAATATTATGTCCCAATTCTCTATATATTCTTACATATTACGTCCCCATACCCTTTATATCATTACAAACTATGTCCCCATACCCTGTATTATATCCTTACATATAATGTCCCCATACCCTCTATAGCTTTACAATAGCTGTACATATTATGTCCCCCATACCCTATATATCCTTACATATTATGTCCCCATACCCTGTATATCTTTACATATTATGTCCCTATATATCCTTACATAGTATGTCCCATACCCTCTATATTCTTACATATTATGTCCCAAACCCTCTATATCATTACATACTATGTCCCCATACCCTGTATTATATCCTTACATATTATGTCCCCATACCCTCTATATCTTTACATATTATGTCCCCATACCCTATATATCCTTACATATTATGTCCCATACCCTCTATATCATTACATATTGTGTCCTCATAACCACTATATCCTTACATTATATGCCCCCATACCCTCTATATCCTTACATATTATGCCCCATACCCTCTATATCCTTACATATTATGTCCCCATACCCTCTATATCTTTACATATTATGTCACCATACCATATATATCCTTACATAGTATGTCCCATACCCTCTATATCATTGCATATTATGTCCTCATAACCACTATATCCTTACATATTATGCCCCAATACCCTCTATATCATTACATATTATGTCCCATACCCTCTATATCATTTCATATTATGTCATCATACCCTATATCCTTATGTTCCCATACAGGCGCGTAGACCTTGTAGGCCCGCACCTGCATATAATTGAACGATTTAACATTTTGAAACGATTGAGAATGTAATACTATATGAGAGCATGGTGGTGGTAGGGAGGGCATACTGTATGCAACATTTAAAATCGAAAAGCATTTCTGTCCTATAATAACTAATAACGATCACATTTGTAACAACAGTGTGTCGGCAAAACTAATAATTGTTTGTTTGGAATTTTACATATCCAGACCATAAATAATTCGAAAGGCATGTGTTCTTTTTAAAGATCTGTGCGCCCCCTCTCCACACCCCGTGGATGAACGAATTGATCGTAACTCACTCTTAACTGTTTTTCTAAGAGTATGTGTAAGAGTTGATGCAAGTTAGGCAACACCATAAGATATTGTAATAAGCTGCGACTGAATGGAGATGGACAGACATAAACACATACAGACGTTCTAATGGGAGGATGTTCGGATGAATGGATGGACAGACATGTATGCATGCTTCTTATTTAACACTTATTTAACACTTTAAATAGTTTTATTTTTTTACAAAATGTATATGAACAGCCTGTCGCAACGGGTTTACAGTATCAACATCATACACAATGGGTGCATTTCAGTCATAGTGAATTTTAAAACATGGCTGTAAAATCGTTCATAGACGGGACATAAATCGCTTGATATGTTCAATGACTGACGTAATACATCCTAGACGGTAAACTATATCAGCTGTTTATGTTGTTAAACATTAAGATTGAAAGTCAATAAGCCTTATATCATACAAATGTCTAACCATGAATGTGTACGGCAGAAACTTATGTAATCATAACATCTCCATTATATATAACATAATTGTTAAAATGTGATATAATAGTTAACTAAAACAGCTTTATTTCAACAACTAATTCATACTGCAACCTCCACTGAGGCCTACTATTCAAACTGCATCGATGAAATATTGTAAATATCAGTTTACCGACTATCTTTTGAATATGTAAAACTATTCAATTCGTAACCAGACATTTAATTTGATATGTTTGGTCGTAACCAGACATATAATTTGGTATGTCTGGTTTTAAATTAACAGAACGACGTTAATAATGCATATCTTTTAGAGCATTTTGAAAGCCCCATTTTAAAAAGACCTGGGTGAAAGAGATTGTATTACCCTCAGAATAATGACACCGGTTAAATATCCACAAAAGCTAACACTTGTCACTTTAACGAGATTATATCGTATCATAAATTATTTTCTGTTCCCAAAATAATGAAGTTGTATTAACACATATATTCGTAACTCTTGGCAAGCCGCTTGGGATTTGTCAGTTAAAAATAAACTCCGTTCAATTAAACCGTTACTCGGGGAGTGGCGTTCTTCTAGTAGACCCATTAGGTCATATACCACTTTTGCATTTCCCATAGGCCTCCATTATAGCCTTTTGGCCTACAACCCCTATTCCTATATCCGAATGGATGATAAAACCTAACTTTTTTTAAAGAACTATCTTAGAGACACTCAAAAATGACCAGCAAATTGGGGATAATCTGATGCTTTCAGCCTCTAATAGTTCACTGAAGGTGGCCACCCCCAGAATGGCAGTAAAGAATTTTTACTTTTTGCAAATATACTCTCAGTAAAATTGTATCCATAAAAATGCAAATTTCAGTCAAAATATTCTAAATCAACAAGTTGTATGATGGAAACATAATATTTCGATGTTTAAAGGGGATTTGTTATGATTTGGGTAATTTAATCCAATCAGAATCTGCCTTACAATCTGAATATATGCCCTAATAGACCCTATACTTTTTTCAACCAATCAGAAGCCCCAAATCAATAGTGGTATCTGACCATTAGTCGAGGAGAAGTTGTCCTAGCCCGGTGCATACACGTTATACTCATTCATATTTATTGTGAGGTGAGCAATAACCAGAATGTATACCCTGTAGAGGAATATACTTATATTTTAAGCTAGATAGATGTCTTTCTAAATTAAAGAGGTATATATACAGCATACACTATTTCTTTTTAAGGTGAACGATAGCTCTCTAACGTACAATATATCTTTGTAAGCAGTGAGATATTATCTCTGTTAGATAAGGAGATATCTTGTTCTGGAATAAAATACTAATTTGGCTTGCCACATCAATCTGTCTCCAGGATGTCATCTTATTTTATCAGCATTTTAAAGATAAGCCAGTTTCGCTGATGTTGCTTTGTTAACTGCGAGATTGATTGATTAATGTTACTTTTGAAGTATGGATACTGTTGTTATGAGGCATTTTGTGGGCTTTATAAGATGTCTCGTTTTTCAGACAAGACACTATTGGAAAATTCCAGAGACGATCAATGTATAAGAAGTAATAGCATTACAGCAACATTATACTAGATCAATACAGCTGTAGTTGATAAATGTATAGGTGTTTCCCTTTTGTCACGCGTAGCCTGCGGTATTTAGTAACCCTAGACTTGTCAGACGGATGGTGACGTACAAATACAATGTGTACTTCCCCTAGACTCGCCAGACGGATGGGGGCGTACCGATACGGTGTGTACTTCCCCTAGACTCGCCAGACGGATGGGGGCGTACAAATACGATGTGTACTTCCCCTAGACTCGCCAGACGGATGGGGGCGTACCGATACGGTGTGTACTTCCCCTAGACTCGCCAGACGGATGGGGACGTACCGATACGGTGTGTACATCCCCTAGATTCGCCAGACGGATGGGGGCGTACCGATACGGTGTGCACTTCCCCTAGACCCGCCAGACGGATCGGGACGTACCGATACGGTGTGTACTTTCCCTAGACCCGCCAGACGGATCGGGACGTATCGATACGGTGTGTACTTCCCCTAGATTCGCCAGACGGATGGGGACGTACCGATACGGTGTGTACTTCCCCTAGACTCGCCAGACGGATGGGGACGTACCGATACGGTGTGTACTTCCCCTAGACTCGCCAGACGGATGGGGACGTACCGATACGATGTGTACTTCCCTTAGACCCGTCAGACGGATCGGGACGTATCGATACGGTGTGTACTTCCCCTAGATTCGCCAGACGGATGGGGACGTACCGATACGGTGTGTACTTCCCCTAGACTCACCAGACGGATAAGAACCTACCGATACGGTGTGTACTTTTCCTAGATTCGCCAGACGGATTGGGACGTACCGATACGGTGTGTACTTCCCCAAGATTCGCCAGACGGATGGGGACGTACCGATACGGTGTGTACTTCCCCTAGACTCGCTAGACGGATGGGGACGTACCGATTCGGTGTGTACTTCCCCTAGACTCGCCAGACGAATGGGGAATTACCGATTCGGTGTGTACTTCCCCTACACTCGTCAGACGGACGTACCAATACGGTGGGTACTTCCCCTATACTCGCCAGACAGATGGGGGCGTACGGATATGGTGTGTACTTACCCTAGACTCGCCTGTCGGATGGGGATGTACCGATACGGTGTGTACTACATCTAGATTCGCCAGACGGATGGGGACGTACCGATACGGTGTGTACTTCCCTAGACTCGCCGGACGGATGGGGACGTACCGATACGGTGTGTACTACCCGTAGACTCGCCAGACGGACGGGGACGAACCGATACGGTGTGTACTTCCCCTAGACTCGCCAGACGCATGGGGACGTACAAATACGGTGTGTACTTCCCCTAGACTCGCCAGACGGATGGGGACGTACCAATACGGTGTGTGCTTTCCCTAGACTCGCAAGGCGGATGTGGCGTACCGATAAGGTGTGTACTTCCCCTAGACTCGCCTGTCGGATGGGGACGTACCGATACGGTGTGTACTACATCTAGACTCGCCAGACGGATGGGGACGTACCGATACGGTGTGTACTTCCCCTAGACTCGCCAGACGGGTGGGGACGTACCAATACGGTGTGTGCTTCCCCTAGACTCGCCAGGCGGATGGGGCGTACCGATACGGTATGTACTACACCTAGACTCGCCAAACGGAAGGGGCTTACCAATAGTGTGTGTACTTCCCCTAGCCCCGTCAGTCGGATGAGGACATACCAATACGGTGTGTACTTCCCCTAGACTCGCCAGACGGATGGGGACGTACCAATACGGTGTGTGCTTCCCCTAGACTCGCAAGGCGGATGGGGCGTACCGATACGGTGTGTACTACACCTAGACTCGCCAAACGGAAGGGGCTTACCAATAGTATGTGTACTTCCCCTAGCCCCGTCAGTCGGATGGGGACATACCAATACGGTGTGTACTTCCCCTAGCCCCGGGGACGTATTTATAACTCTTGGCAAGCTCTTAGTAACTCTTTGGGATTTGTCTGTTAACCATAAAATTGATTTTATTAAACCGTTACTTGGTGGGTGGCATCCTTCTAGTAGGGATATTCGTCGAGAGAACGTTATATTAGCCCGGTACAGAATTATAAGGGCACACACGTATACACATTCATATTTATTACAATATGAGCAATTGCCAGAATGTATACCCTATTTTGACATATCCTGTTAGAATGTGTAGACTTTGATCCTACGCGACAAAGTTACTACCAAGTTAATAGTATGAAAGAGTTATTTGATATACTTTATTTCCGTCTTGTATTAGATTTCGTAAAATAAATCAGACTATATACTTCATTGTAATATGCTTCTATTACAATTTACATGTTAACACACTCGTGGACGGGCTTTCCTTGATCTACATATACATAGGTTAAACTTTTACCGTATCATCCCGTATTGCAAATAGTTTTAAATATATATTTTTTACATTATATTTTAATAACTTTCTATTTGATTTGTTTCATTTTTCATCGGTTTTTGCCCACAATATGACCTATTTATGTGTCGACGTGCCGTAAAACACCATTCATTCATTGTTCCCAAAATAAAACGTCGAGATTTCCTGACCAAGCTTTTTCATAATCAATAATTAAACCAGGCCAAGCATGAGACCCGATGTTTTTATTTGAAATAGACTCACAGTATGATGACCTAGTTTATATTTTGAAAGAAATCCACAATTCTTCCAGTACGCTACCAGTTCCGCGTGTAATATATCGATTGTTGGTTAATAATTCATTTTAAATCAATGCTGTTTTGTACTTTCATTCATCCTTTATAAAGAAACTGAATACGCCTTGCTCTCATGCGAATTATTTCGTTATAAACAAACTTGTTCTTTTTCTTTTTTAAACAACATATTATTGTACATGCAATAACAAATTATTGTTGTCGTAGAAGAAACGAGATGCCGGTAAGCTTAAGGTCTCACAACACAGTACATTTGTACTATTTTGGCGTATATAAATAAACTTAACTGCGCCATTCCGAACAGGAAGTTTCCAAACTAAGTTACTTTTTAGCTCACCGAAGTCCGCTATTTTGACCGCCTTTTGTCCGTCGTCCGTTAGCTCTTGGTTAAACAACTTCTCCTTGGACAATTTTAACCAAATAACACATGGATGATTCTGAGGTCAAATTAGGTCAATGCGACATCCAAAAGCAGTTCCTAGGGTCTAAAATGGCTGTGCCCAGCGGTTCCAAAATGTGTTACTATGGAGATTTTACATTTCTTGCATACCGGATACGGCTATCCACGTTTTACATGGGTGTGGAAAGTATTATCTTTATGGGTAAAGATAACAGTCAGGCTCGCACCAACATCCGGTATGCAGGAAAACATGCAACACGTTAGTAGCTGGAGGCGTCAACGCACAACATGTCTCTGATATGCAAGAAAAAGAATCTATCATGGGTATTCGGTTCAGATAGGGAATTCCAACCCGACGTATAAGTGTTTTTTTTATCGGAACCGAGGCAGAATTCCCTATCTTCACCGGATACCCATGAACGATTTTTATAATATAGGGCATTCGCAACCGACATCTCCTCAGAAACCCCTTGACCAATGTTGATCAAATTTTACCTGGACGATACTGAGGTCAACGCCTTCCAAATTGTACAAAGGTCAATGCGACATCTAAGAT
The DNA here is from genome assembly GCA_037043455.1 of Cyrtodaria siliqua. Lineage (NCBI taxonomy): Eukaryota > Metazoa > Mollusca > Bivalvia > Adapedonta > Hiatellidae > Cyrtodaria > Cyrtodaria siliqua. The sequence goes on along the minus strand of JAWPHD010019760.1, from coordinate 22,688 downwards.
GGCCGTCATTACCATATATGGTCAAAAATCCTTCTTCACAAGAACCGCTGAACATATTTTGACGGTACCGATAACAAAGTATCAAAGTGGATTCCGGCGCCAACGAGGCACAACAGACAATCTCATTCAATTTGAATCATTAATTAGGAAAGCTTTCATAAAGAAAGAACATCTAGTCGTGGTATTCTTTTACTTGGAGAAAGCTTATGGTACTGCATGGAAGTACGGTATTATGAATGACTTTGGTCTTAGAGGCCGATTACCAATTTTACAGAGAATTTCTTAGATGATAGACAATTTCGTGTCCGAATGGGTTCAACCCTCTCTGACATTCATGAACAGGAGATGGGTGTGCCACAGGGCAGTATATCCTCTGTCACCCTTTTTAATATAAAATTAACAGCATAGTTAAATGCATCAATCTTAGTGTGGATTGTTCTCTATATGTTGACGACGTTTTTTATATGTTATCGTGCAAAAAAAAAAGAACACTATTGAGAGACAATTACAACAATGTCACTATAAACTTCAGACCTGGTCTGATAAAAATGGTTTTAACTTTTCTAAATCTAAAGTACGTAAACATCATAATCTAACACTGAATGGGTCACCAATACCAGTAGTGGATGAGACAAAATTCCTTGGTCTTATTTTAGACCGTAATTTAACGTTTATGCCGCACCTTAAATACTTGAAGGCCAAGTGCCTTAAAGCTCTTCATTTACTTAAAGTTGTTGTAAACACTAATTGAGGGAGCGGATTGTAAGTACTTTTACAACTTTATAGATCACTTATCAGATCCAAGCTGGACTACGGCTCAATAGTATATGGATCGACTGATCCTATACATAATCAAAGATTACGACTCGCCTTAGGTGCGTTTCGTACATCACCAGCCGAAAGTCTATATGTTGAAGCAAATGAACCATCACTGTCTCATAGACGGGACAAATTAGCCCTTCAATATGCCATTAAATTACAATCTAACCCGTCAAACCCAACTTTCGATTTATTTGGTCTTCGTATTAAACCAAAATCATGAGACACTGAAATCGATCACAAACACAGCATAAAGAGCCGCCTGCCTGAAAAGGCCTCTATCTTTTCAGCTGAACTTAATGCCTAAAACTATATTCAGGAATCTGATGATGACCATTTTGTATTTTTTTATGATTCCCTTTCATCTCTTCAAGCATTGGGTAATATGAAACATGATAACCCAGTTTTGCTTCAACTTTTACAAAAGTACAATTCTCTTATAGTTGTTAATGTTATTATTTTCTGCTGGCTTCCAAGCCATGCAGGAAAACGTGGTAATGATAGAACTGATAGTGATGCTAAAGCAGAATTAGGTTTACGTATATATAATGCCAAATTACTTTATACTGATTTTAAAAGTTGTATTAACATATATTCGTAACTCTTGGCAAGCCGCTTGGGATTGGTCGGTTAACAATAAACTCCATTCAATTAAACCGTTACTCGGAGAATGGCGTTCTTCTAATAGACCTATTCGTCGAGAAGAAGTTGTCCTAGCCCAGTGTAAACTACGTTATACTCATTCATATATATTACAAGGTGAGTAATAACCAGAATGTATACCCTGCTTTGCACCGTTAACAGCAAACACATCTTGTTGGAATGTGTAGACTTTGATCCTATGCGTCAAAGGTACTACAGTGTTAATACTATGAAAGAGTTATTTGATACTATAGATTTTGGTCTTGTTTTAGATTTCATAAAAGAAATCAGACTATATAAATCGTTATAATGTGTTCTTATATATATTTACTTATTTATATACCGTTTTCGGGCATTTGTTGATTTGTTTATATTACTACCATATCATCCCTTATTTGTAAATAGTTTTTATTTTTTACAGCCGTGGCGGCGCGGCTGTAAAACGTCTCCCCTTGCTACGAATCAGTAGTGTTATTTTTACTGGTCCTTTGGGACCAACGAGCCCAATATACGTGGCTTTGAAGCAGAATACCGCCTAAGCCGGTGCTAGTGGGCGTGAGAGGTGTTGCTTCTTTCATTACTTCTCATGAACAGACTCAATAAAACCGAGTTTGCTGATTTATTCTCTTAATTGTGTTTGTTGCTCCCAAAGGCTCACCTTTATCAGTATTTATTAACATTCACACTAGCGTTCGTTTAGTGCAGTGTGGCGGCTATAAAAAGTCTCCCCGTGCTATGAATCAGTAGTGTTATTTTTACTGGTCCTTTGGGACCAACGAGCCCAATATAGGTTGCTTTGAAGAAGAATATTGCTTAAGCCGGTGCTAGAGGGCGTGAGAGGTGTTGCTTCTTTCATTACTTCTCATGAACAGATGCAGTAAAACCGAGTCTGCTGCTTTATTCTCTTAATTGTGTTTCTTGCTCCCAAAGATCACCTTTTATCAGTTTTTATTATCTTTATATATTTACATTAATTTTTAATTAATACTTCATTTCTTTATATTTCATCAGTTTTTGCGCACAATATGACCTATTCATGTGTCGACGTGCCGTAAAACACCATTCATTTATTCCAAAGTTTTATGTGGAGATTTTACATATTTTACATAGACTTGTATAGGGCATTTGTAAACGACATCTCCTCAGAAACTGCTTGGCCAATTTTGACCAAATTTCACGTGGGTGATACTGATGTCAGTGCCTTCCAATTTTTTACAAATTAGATCAGTGCAACATCCAAGATAGCCGCGATTAACATATATGGATTTAGCTAAAAATACTGTATTTTGCCTCGTTAAGACGATAGGGCCTTCACTTTTCATCCGATCTTTACCGAACTTTAACCAGCTATATTGGACCAAAATCACCAGAGTTATGTGCCCTTGAATTATTGAAAAAAAACACGTTCAGCCTTGTGAACACTCTAGCGCCTTCATTTTGTATTCGATCTTTCCCAAACGTTGCCAGATGATTGTTGATATCGATGAAAGCTCGGACGAGTTTGAAAATCAGCCAGATTGAACTACATGTAGTAACATCGGAGTTTGACCATTTTTCAATATTTGGTAATGTACCCTGGAAATCCCAGCTCGTGGGTTCACTCCATTGAAGATTTTAGTATAAAATGGTGTCGTAGAGAACATGCGAACCCACACTCGCTTTCTACTTGGAAAAAGTCAATTCTTAAAATTATAGATACACGTATTAACTTTTATAATGCTAACCCCTCTTTACTACCGAGACCTAGGTTTTCCTTTCGTAATTCAAAATCGGGAATTCAGGAATTTCATAATAAATTTGTTTTAGTTCCTGCAGATAAAGCAGCTAATAATGTAATTATTGTTTGACGCCTACATTACGTCAATGTTTTATCTCTGGAACTCGGCAGTACCAATTCGTAAACTCCAGTTAATTCTACTGAGGATGATGTTGTTTCCGCACATATCACTCGGTGCACTACTTTCAAGGCTGGCGTAAACGATAAGCAAAATAAACTGCCTACCATGTACTGGATTCCTAAATTACATTAAAATCCGTATAAGGCTCGCTTTATTTCTAATTCTAGTGCCTACACCACAACAAACATCTCCAAACTTTTAACTGCCTGTCTAACTGCCGTTAAAGATCACATTAAACTATATTGTGATAAAACTTATGAAAAGTCTGGGATTAATTTATTTTGGTCTATAAAACATTCAGGAGACGTTCTTGATAACATTTTCAATAAAGGTCAAATTGACATCAATAAGTACTTATGACTTCTCTACATTATATACAACCTTACCACATCACCTTATTAAAGACAAGCTAATTTCTCTTATTCAAAAAACATTCGCTAGAGAAAATACTACTTTTTTGGCATGTTATACTATTAAAGCGTTTTTTACTAACGGCAGTTTAGACAATTATACTATGCGGACTTGCTATGAAGTTTGTGAAGCACTCATCTTCCTCTTAGATAATATTTTCGTCAGGTATGGAACCACCGTTTATAGACAAATTGTTGGTATCCCTATGGGTACGAACTGTGCACCACTTGTCGCAGATTTGTTCTTATTTTGTTATGAAAGGGATTTTCATGTTGGGTCTTTCACCGGATACCCAGGCAGATGTTATTGAAGCCTTTAATGATACCTCTCGGTATCTGGATGACATACTGAACATTGAAAACCCTTTCTTTCCAACTATGGTTGATAACATTTATCCTAAAGAACTTCAGCTTAATAAAGCTAATGTATCTGATAATAACGCTTCTTTTCTTGATTTAGATCTCTCGATTGAAAATGGTGAAATAATTAGCAATATCTATGACAAGAGATATGATTTTAATTTTGACATTGTTAATTACCCCCACTTGGATGGGGATGTTCCCCGAGCAACTTCTTATGGGGTGTATGTGTCTCAACTTATTCGTTTTTCAAGAGCTTGTACCCGAGTTGAGGACTTTAATATTCGTAATCTTTGTATAACTAAAAAGCTACTCAATCAGGGTTATCGTTACCATAAACTTCGTAAAACCTTTGCAAAATGTTACTATCGTAACCCTGATCTTCTTTCCAAATATAAAAGTAATTTAAGGACTCTTCTGCGACAAGGACTATCACAACCTGACTTCTATGGTGATGTGATTTATAAACTTCGTAAGATTCGTAAGATTCTCGGTCATGATCACTTTTATACTATCTTTGTTAAACTTGTTTAAAAGTTTATCAAAAGAGGTTATGACCCTATCATTTTGCAACGTACAGCATGCTTGGTGGTGGACCCTTTTACAGTTCGCCACTATGCTTTCCTCTATCATTGTACGATGACAGGACAGACTGTGGACCCTATGATGACGCCTACCTAAAGCCCATTGGGACGGTGGCGTTTGATGTTTATCTATGGTCTTTCCTGTCGTGCCCTTAATGGTTTATTCTCTTGTTGCTCTGGCTTCTGCCAAGTCAATGAGTACCTTCATTGTGGCTTTCTAGGCTATTGTTTTTTTTGTATTATATTTACACGAGCATATTTGTGTTTTACTTATATTGCCTAGTGATGCTGCCTTGTTGGTTAGAGATTAGATCATGGCGGGTATTTCTTTATTTACACTGTCCTGTTTTAATGGGATGACAGTAGGGTAAGTGTGAGGTTTGGTGTACCCTAGAACCGGTTTTAACCCCCAGTGGCCTACCTTGCCACTGACCGTTCCAAGGCGGTAGCCCTATTGTCAACCCTTTTGTATGTGTGATGTCGTTTACTTTTATTATTACTTTTGCCTTCTTGTTGTCTGTTTGCATGTTTGTTTCTGTGTTTTGTGGCTGACTGTCCTCCTTGAATGCTACTTTCCCTGTCCGATCTTTTTATATTTCTTTTCAAATCTCCCTGGAGGCATTTTTTTTCATATAAAAAACTTGGTTCATGGGTTGAATTGTTTTTTTTTTATTTATTTTGATTATTATTATTTTTTTTATTTTTTATTATTTTTTAAATTGTATTTTTTCATTCATTATTATTATTTTATTTACTGTAGAACTTGTATTATTATTATTTTTAGTTTTTTTGTTTTTGATTTTGTTTTTTTCTCATAAGAAACCTTGGTTAATTTTTCTTAATTTGTGAGCTTAGGGGCCCTTGTTGGATCAGTTTTACATACAGTTATAGGAAAGAACTTCATAAATCTTCTTATCTGAAACTACAAGAGATAAAGGTTCAAAATATTTTATTTATTATCAGCGTATGGATCCTCTACCACGTTTGTTCAAATTTGGCCCTGCCTCAGGGGTCACAGTTTTACAAAGACTTGGGAAAACTTCAGCTTATTGTCCTCTACCAAGTTTGTTCAAATGGTGACCCTGGGGTGAAATTTGGCCCCGCCCCAGGGGTCACAGTTTTACATAGACTGAGTTTTACAGACTGAAATAGGGAAAAACTTGAAAACCTCTGAAACTACAAGAGCGAAAGGTTTAATATTTTGAATTTATTATCAGCTTATGTTCCTCTACACAGTATGTTCAAATGGTGACCCTGGGGTCTAATTTGGCCCGTCTCCAGGGGTTACATTTTATTTATAGACAAATACACTATTCACGTTGTACAAATGAAGTTGTTTGGGGTAAAAATTGGCTGTGCCCCGGGGTTTCTTATCCATCCATTTCTATACAAACATTCTCTGTAAATACGAAGAACCAAGTTTTGCAACTTTACCTTATGTCTTACAAAGTTTTCTATCTAACAATCAATTGCACTTACTAACTACCTTTTCCTGTTTGCAAAGATTCTCAGGTGAGCGACAGGGTCATTTGAACCTCCTGTTTATGGAACACAATCATTTGCCCACACAAAACTGTACACATTCTGGTGGTGTAACCCATTGCACAATTTTGGGCTTTAACTCCAGAGTTTGGACCAGAATTCCTACTCTTCTTCAACACTCATAAAACTCGTATTTGGTGGCAGTGTCGTCTATTAGCTACACATCCAATTTCAGACTGTGTTCATCTCAACAACAGTAAACGTATCTGTCAGCAGTTATTAAAACTATTTAAAACCGAATTACCCTAAAAGAAAGTGAGAAGGCAATAATTACCATACCGTGGGTTTCAAGGGAGCTTACTGTGTAGTGAGACCTTACGTCGTGAATTTAATTTAAATAACCAATATGAAAACGTTCGCCTATTACAAAACAAACGCAAAAACCTAAACATATTGCGTTGCCTTTTTGTCATTTAACCTTGTTATAGTTTGCAGTTGTCACAATCCTCATGGAAACTAAATTTCTCTTAAATATTCCAGGCATTTGAAAAGGCCAGAGACGAAGCTGATATAAAAGATGGAAAACTAATGCTAGTCACCGAAGATATGTACGATGCAGTCTTAAATTTCGGACAAGAAACGTTCGGGAATAGTGAGCCTATCTCGATATCACTGGGCCTGCAAGATTGCCCGGACTTTAAACTGCTCTGGCTATCGTACCTCAAGTCCCACATGTCCATCGTCCTTATAAATGAAGACAATGGTGACATCATGGGTATGCGAATTATAGGAGTTGCAAAAGCCGACCATAAAGATGGCGCAGATGATGTGTATACATTTGATGGATTTAGAAAACTTGTTAGATTCTTCAAACATAGTAATGAGAGGGCGAAGTTTTTCGAGCTTTACAACGTTACGGAAATAATCCATTTCCTAGGACTATCCGTTGGAGACAAGTATAGAAATCTGGGGCTGGGGTCAAAAATGATGGCGACTGCAGTACGTTTTATAGAGCATTTAGAACTGGACTCGGTATGCATCAAAGGAGAAGGATCTTCCAATTTCTCAAAGCGAATTTATGAGAAAAATGGATTCGATGTATTGTGTGAGGTGCCTTACGATACATATATGGAAGACGGAAAACAGGTTATCTGCGGTACTGGAATGCACAAATCATTCATCACTTATGGAAAACGTATCACTAAAAGTTAGGAACGGTACCTGAAGCTATAATTGTATTTTGTTCATATGTCGCTGACAGTTGTCGATTTGATTGTGTTCATTGAAAGCGATAAACTAAAAATGTGTTACAGCTGCGCGATGCTTCATTACAGTTTAGAGTCTGCGTTTACCTCTGCGACTCAATGATCTGAAGAAAAGAGGAACATGCAACGGGCACGATATGACGAGCTAACACATTGGGTTTATGGAGCTACAAGAACAATATATTTTTTAACAAAATACTCTATTAATTCGGTAGGCGTTTATGAACCTTGAACTACAAGTCATATAAAACAATTTAAATTTCCGACTTTTATTCTTCCATTGCCAATCACACATTTAAAGGGTGAACTAGTGGATTTATCACCGCGTTTGCAGATGTCCAAGATTATGGTTGTGTTTATGAATTTTAATTTTAAAATGATGATAGATGAGCATACTTGAGTGACTGCGTATTACTAACACTAACATAACATATGTTTATCTAAAGAGTTTATTAAATGTATTAATATAATCAGTCACGATTATTCGGAACCATTTTGTAAGTGAACCCACGACGTCGCTTGTTGTGTTATGCAGCAATAATACATGCATTTTATGAAGTAAGTAAAATGTCAAATATAATACATATTACGCTCATTTTGAACGTTTCTGACCAGTGCAAATAAATGAAATTGATTTACTGTATATGCGGTCCTAACTCGCATAGTGATTCGGTCATAAATCGCATAGTTAATACACCCAGCTAGCACAGAGGTATCAGTCCGTTGAAAGACCGATATACGTTCTATAACGGACCATTATCGAAAACGATTTCGGGCCGTCAGTCTATGTGTACCTCGGCATATGTATGGTCCATTGTCGGACAAAATAGACCGGACCATTATCAGACGATTTCTTTTGCAAGCTTAACATATATAGGACCATTAACGGACCAGTTAGGTCGGTCAGATATAGGACCGGGTGTATTTTTGGTAGGGCCTGGCTAACTCTGTTTATTTCACTCGCCGACGGTTCCCTTCCGGTCTTATCATAATAATAATGCAGACAGAATAGAACAGAATACTTCTTATTTAAAATGGCATATATGACTCTCACAGTAAATAAAGTTGTAAAATAATGTCACAATAAAATTGAATCAATAACATAAACATAACATAACATAAACAAAGCATTTGCTTATTTCTCTACTTTTATTAATGTAAAAATAAACCTCTCTACAAAACTTAGTTTTAAACATATTCGAATTGGTGTTTGAAAACGTGATATCATCAATTCGAATAGGTGATATCACGCTTTGTTAATTTATAGTAAAACGGCGCCCTAGGGCCATAGTAATGAAGGTGAAATGATAATGCCTGCTTCGGTACGACTGTGATAGTGCCTATTCGAATTAGTGATATCACCTATTCGTATATGTGATATCAAGTAAATGAGTGATATCGTCAATTCGACTAGATGATAACACGCTTTCGACACGACTATGTGATATCGAATTAGTGATATTACTATTCATATATAAGTAATCGAATGAGTGATATCTCTAATTAAAACGATACACACATTCAGAAAAATTATAACACGCTTTTGATTTAGAGATATCACATATTGAATATCACATAATCGATTTGAATAAGTGATATCACCAATTCGTTTAACCAACGAATTAAATACGAACCGCTCCCCCAGTGCCAGATTAAGTGCTGAATGTCTGTTCAAAATGGCAAAAGCCAAACACGAGATTCTTTTGAAAATAGGAAATGCAATTCTCGAAGCACAGACAACGATATCTAAATAATGATTATATTGACACATTTGGTTGGAAATAAACTTTAAATTTATTGAATATCTTACATTAGTAAATCTTAGATTTGTTTTTTGCCTGACTTGCATTGGTCGGATACAGTACTGTAAGCTAGGTAGGGGATCAGTTATTACATTGAACTTTTCTGAATGTGTGATATCGCAAAGTCGTTTGAATTGGTGATATCACCTATTCATATATGTGATATCAAGTAATCGAATGAATGATGTCACCAATTCAAGCGACTGATATCACACATTCAGAAAAGTGATATCACTCCTTTGACTTAGTGATCATAATATATGAATGGTTGATATCACCTATTCGATTTAGTGATATCGCATTCACGTCATTTTAATTAGATATACAATGTTTCAATTCAATATCTTGAACGAATGATGTTTTACGGCACGTCGACACAAAAATAGGTCATATTGTGCGCACAGACTGAAGAAAGATGAAGAAATGAATGAATGGTTGATTTACATATATAGTTTATATTACTACCATATCATCCCTTATTTGTTTAATAGTTTTATCTTGATATATTTACATTAATTTTTAATTAATCCTTCATTTCTTCATCTTTCATCAGTTTTTGCGCACAATATGACCTATTTATGTGTCGACGTGCCGTAAAACACCATTCATTCATTCATTCATTCAAGAAATGCCCGTCAACGTGTAAACAAATAAGTAAATATATATAAGAACATATTATAATGATTTATATAGTCTTATTTCTTTCAAGAAATCTAAAACAAGACTAAAATCTATAGTTTTAAAGTATTAACATTGTAGTACCTCTGACGCATAAGAATCAAAGTCTACACATTCCAACACTATGTGTTTGACCGTTAACGGTGCGAACGGGGTATAGTGGAGTGGCATAGGTAAAAAAATCACTAAAATTGTGCTATTTGTGATACAAGCACCAACTTTTACATATAGGTACCTTTGATCCTAGTGGTCAATATCAGATATGGACCCACCCCAAATTCCTTTTATTGCGAATGTGTGGGCTTGCGTTTACTTCCGGTATGCTAAAATGCTATGTAATGTTGAATGCATGGTGTTTTACGGCATGTCGACACATAAATAGGTCATATTGCGCTTAAAAACCGACGAAAGATGAAGAAATGAAGTAGTAATTAAAAATTAATGTAAATATATCAAGATGAAACTATTAAAAAATAAGGGATGATATGGTAGTAATATAAACTATATATGTAAATCAACAAATGCCCGTCAACGGGTATATAAACAAGTAAGTATACATAAGAACACATTATAATGATTTATATAGCCTGATTTCTTTGAGGAAATCTAAAACAAGACTAAAATCTATAGTATCAAATAACTCTTTCATACGAGGAGCGTTCAAATATGAATGCAATTCGGTGCATTTTGATTAGTAGTAAACAAACAACGCCAAAATAATTATCTCATTCCTTCAAAATATTCACCACCATGTGATATACATAATTGCAGTCTTCTAATCCAATTTTTAAAGGAGTTTTCATAATATTTTCTAGGTATACTGTGCAGATACTGGAAAATAGCTGAACCGAGATTTTTACGTGTACCGGCAAGGTATTTTTTGAGTCTTGGAAACAAGAAAAAAGTCAAAAGGGGCAAGGTCGGGCGAATACGGAGGGTGGGGAAGCTCAACAACCTTTACCTGTTTCAAAAAGTCGCGTACAATGGCCGCCTTGTGTGAAGACGCATTGTCATGCAACAGCCTGACACCCCGCACACCCGTTGCTGGTCGGCGTTTGTTAAAGTATTTCTTCAATTTGTGAGGGACCTTGCCTTTGTAAAATTTGGCATTTACGCATTTTCCTTTTGGTACGGCAATTTGAATGGCAGGACCTTGATTTGTAAAGAAAATGGCATACATGACCTTTCTGAAACATTTATATATGAATTGTTTACCCAACATGGTTATGTAAGTGAATATTTTATCTCGTTCTCCAAAGTAAATATTTATTTAATTTAGTATACCTGACATTTCATGAAACATCACAGGAATGCTGATATAGCTATCAAAACCTATCAGTAGAGCTTCAAGGTCATTGACCTCTTGTTCATAAGTTGAAACCTTAAATGATGTAAAATTTGATTAAAATGTAAAGTAAGGTAAAGTAATAATCACTGGAAGGGGCGTAACGTGACATACTCCTTTACTCCTGGGAGTAATTAAAAAATAAAAAATACTAAAAAGTTGAAAAAGGCAATACAAATTAGAGGGGATAAGGGTGCGGAATTTTCCCGATTCTGAGGTGGGGACACCTTCTCCCTGTCCCTCCAGCACTTGGCGCTTCGCACCTCTTATGAGGAGAATGTTGAAAACAGTCCACGCCCCTGACTGATCATATCTTAACTCTCTCATTACGGTTTTGAGATCTTTATTTAGTCTTCTAATACTTTGTCTTTTTGAAAGAAGTCATTGTCTGTTCTAATTTATTTGTTTCATGCGTTTATTTGTTGTTATTTTGTAACAAAGGCAATATAATTTTCATCTATATATGTATATATATATATACTTCGCTAGTTATATATTAAATTCATTATAATTGATGGTTCAAAACTTTCCATACTAATGTATGCAGATGCCATTTGTTTGGTGTCTCAGTCGGCAAATGATCCGGAAACTATGCTTGATACCTTACATAAGTGGTGCAAAAAGTGGAGAGTCCTTATAAATACTGACAAATCAAAATGTATGCATTTTCGTAAAGGATGAACTAACCAAACAAACCAAGTGTTTACCATAGGTTATAACATCTTAGAAACAGTTGACAAATATAAATATCTTGGCGTTGTATTTCAAGACAAAAAAAAAATCCTACCATTGTGAAGCTTTAGGCACAATAATCGCAACTGTACATAATTAAAAAGATTTTGTATTTAAAACGTTTAATAAATTATATGAATCATGCGTTATACCAATCCCAGACTATTGTGCTTCCGTGTGGGGATTTAAACAATACCAAGCTATAGACAATATCCAGTATCGTGCTTTATGGTACTTTCTTGGAGTTCACAGATTTGCCCCGAAACTTGCCGTTACTGGAGATACAGGTTGGCTCCCGAGTAACTATCGCCGCTGGGTAACGATGTTTCGCTATTGGAAATACTTAAATAGATTAATTATGTTTGATGATAATAGACTTACAAAACGCGTTTTCGACTTCGGATTACACACAATGTCGAACTAATTGGTGCAGTGATGTAAAATTCGTTATGTTAAAACTAAATGTTGTTGACCATTTTGAAAGGAAAACATTGGTGAATATTGAAACAGTAAAAAGTAAAATTGTTGAATATTATTCGGATATTTGGAAAACTGACATAAGACGGTTGCCTAATTTAGGAACATATGTAACATTTAAAGATCGGTTTGAATGTGAACAATATATACTTAAATTTGAGCAGACACGAACGATCGATGCTTGCTCAATTTAGGTGCGGTATTCTACAGTTAAGGGTAGAGACTGGGCGTTACATTGGAGAGCCTCCTGAACAAATACTTTGCAGATTTTGCAATGGCACTCAAATTGAGAATGAGAACCATTTTTAGCTCTACTGATCAGAGATCAGCAGAGCTTATGCCGTGGTGCGGCGTCCGTCGTCCGTCCGTCTGTCTGTCTGTCTGTCCGTCCGTCCGTTAACTTTTATTTGTAGCGACTACTCCTCTGAAACTACTGGATGGATATTCATAAAACTTTACAGAAATGTTGCCCATGAAGCCTAGTTGATCCTAGCAAAAATTCATGTTGATGTGAAATCCAAGATGGCCGCCAAAGCTAAAAATAGATTTTTAAAATTCAAGTTTGTAGCGACTACTTCTTGAAAACTATAAGTGATATTGATATGGGACTTTTTTTAAAATGATCAGCATGACATGATGTTGGTCCTTGTCGAAAATCGTTTTGATTTGACGTTAAACATGGCTGCCTGCGGCCATCTTTGTTTACATAGTTATATAATGAAAACTTGTAGCGACTACTCCTCTGAAACTACTCGACGGATTTTCATGAAACTTCACAGAACTGTTGCTCATGATGTCTAATTAATCCTAGCAAAATTTCAGGTCGGCGGGAAATTCAAGATGGCCGCCATGGCTAAAAATAGATTTTCAAAATACAAGTTTGTAGCGACTACTTCTTGAAAACTATAAGTGATATTGATATGGGACTTTTTCTAAAATGATCAGCATGACATGATGGTTATCCGAGTCGAGCATTATTTTGATTCGACATTAAACATGGCTGCCAGTGGCCATCTTTGTTTACATAGAGTTATATAATGAAAACTTGTAGCGACTACTCCTCTGAAACTACTCGACGGATTTTCATGAACTTCACAGGAATGTTGCTCTTGATGTCTAATTGATCCTAGCAAAATATCAGGTCGGCCGGAAATTCAAGATGGCCGCCATGGCTAAAAATAGATTTTCAAAATGCAAGTTTGTAGCGACTACTTCTTGAAAACTATAAGTGATATTGATATGGGACTTTTTCTAAAATGATCAGCATTACATGATGTTGGTCCTTGTCAAAAATCATTTTGATTAGATGTTAAACATGGCTGTCAGCGGCCATCTTTGTTTACATAGAATTATATAATGAAAACTTGTAGCGACTACTCCTCTGAAACTACTTGACGGATTTTCATGAACTTCACAGGAATGTTGCTCTTGATGTCTAATTGATCCTAGCAAAATATCAGGTCGGCCGGAAATTCAAGATGGCCGCCACGGCTAAAAATAATTTTTCAAAAAACAAGTTTGTAGCGACTACTTCCTGAAATCAAAATCAATCAGTAGAGCTTCAAGGTCATTGACCTCTTGTTTAGTTAAATGTTCTTTCTATAATGATAGAAGAGAAGATGTATTTTATAAACAATTGATTTGCAATTTATTATGAACGAACCTGACAAACTCATATATCTAGTTAAGAACTTTTCTAAGAAAGTTGGTAAATATTTAGTGAAAGCATTCTTCAGAAGACGAAATACCATGTATGGAAATTAAACACTTTACTTATTTTTGAGCCGCAACACACGAAAACAACATCATAAAGTAACAGTTTATGAAGTCGGCCAGTAATCAATTAATTACTAATCACCTTTCTCGTCACTTCCGTTTTTACCTAATTATTATATCATAGGGAATATGTTTTCTTAATATAAATAGTTGATGCTATAAAAAATTATAATTGTTTGTGTCTTTTTGTTATTTAATCAACGACGTCGTCCAAGACTCCAACGTCAGCGTCAAAATTAATGGCGAGTACAATCTTTAATTTTCAAATTGAGATAAAATCATTTTTAATTAAGATATCAACATAAAATAAAGAGATTTTTAAAGAGAAAATCACCGTGTTTCATAAACATCAAAAAAACATAAAATGTCAAAATTTTGTCTGAACTTTGAAGTGTCGTTTTCGCGTGTTTCGGCCAGTGAAGTAAGAAGAGATTCTTACTTCACTGTTTCGGCTCATATATAATGCAGTTCATACCAAGTTATTATAATTATGCTATACAATATCATGTCATTAACTCAGCTGACTCATATCGAGAGGATGAAGACTTGACATTTAATCTTGCTCCATTTATATTATTATACTTGTGTTTCAGATTCTCGCATTTTATATTTAACTTAAATTGATACGATTATGATATCCGGAGAGTAGACTTTGTAAATAATATACGTTTGTATATATCTTTAGTATACCACGTCTATTATATGAAAAGTTTGTAAAGCTGACTTATAGGTCCATTGGACCGGGTGTAATGTTATATGTTGATGCTGTACACAAGTCACTATAATAAACAATTTACTTACTTATAATGATTGCATATTTCCAACATTAACATGATATAGCATGGGTGCCAGATGATACAGTACACATATTGCAATGATCAATGATGCAATTAATGTAAAGAAACTTATTTTCATCCTTATCTTAATAAAGCACATTCTGCAAGTAAATGTTTTAATTTTAAAACTCAATCAAATAAAATTCATCTGATCGAATTGGTTTCTCAAATTGACTGTAGAAAATTAACTGAATTAGGACCCTCTATGACAGCATCATACTTGCAGATAAAAGCATTTTGGTTATTTATATGCAATAGTTTCTCGGCAATCTAAAATGTGTATATTTAATCTAAATTGAAAGAGAACTTAACTGAATAAACTATGGAACTACACAAGTCCATGGATTAAAGAAATTAACCCGCCAAATAACGGCAAAATTACAAAACTGTTTTCAAAACTCTATCCAGATGTTCAGGTCATATACTAATATATATGTGCTGATTAAAAGTATAGGATTTTTTCATGGGTTCTTAAAATACCCTGATTGAATATGCTAAAATGAATTATGAGTTGGTAACTCTTACCCGGTAATTCAACGCTCCAGTTTTTTGGGGTTTGTTAAAGCCGTTTATATTGTGTCTATAGAGTTTGGATTCTAAAAATATGTAAATTATATAATAATATACCTCGTCATCAGTAGGTTTAGAAACGATGTACATACATTGTACAATTTGGCTGTTGTTGGCGGAATAACTACACTATTTGTACTGTGTTTTGTTAGGGGATCAAACTGTTAAATATTGAAGAATTGAAGTTGAGCCTTCTTTGAAAAGCATAGCCAGAATAAAGTATATTTTACAAAAGTGTTATATCTTATAATTTAACTTTCGTCTCCATCATGTAAGAAATATTTCTCTACCAGTGTGGTTCCCAGGCAAGAATAGCACCACTTCCTATCCTGACAGAAGGGTAGAATTCCCCCACATTCATGCTTATTTAAGAATTGATTCGCCATATTTCGGTGTTAAGGCGATTTTTGAAATGCCGATAGTAAATGGCAAATTCCAAGAAAGGCATATAAGATGAAAAATGTGAATCAATTTTTATGTTTACCTCGTCTCCGTGGCCGAATGGTTAACAACATGGCATTGTAAACCTTCTCGACTCAGAACTGCGGGTTCGAATCCCACTGGGAGCTCGTCGTGTAAGTGAGGGAGTTTTATTAGTCCCGGGGACTATAGTGCACCCTGTCCGTCCGTTCTTCCGAAATGCTTGTCCGGGCCATATTTTCAATACTATAAGACTTTGAGATACCAAACTTGGTATGTGGATAAATCTTGGGATAGCGGTGTGTCTCGTACCAAAAAAAGGTCATCTTGACCTTGACCTTTGACCTCCATCATAGAAAATGTCTGGAAAATGTTTGTCTGGGCCGGTGGGGGACTATGGATTGCCCTGCAATTCTTGATGCTGTTGTTCAAAATTAAATAATTTTTGTTTTAAGTGAATGTAAATATTTTATCTTATTGGTCATGCTCCAAGACTGTGTTACAGACTTGGAATGGTCACTAGGCAATATGACATTATTATACCTCACTGTAAACACTCCATGTAAAATCCCCATACCCTGCTGGGTTGATATTTCGCACATGGGCAATCCATAGTCCCCCACCGGCCCAGACAAACATTTTCCAGACATTTTCTATGATTGAGGTCAAAGGTCAAGGTCAAGATGACCTTTTTTTGGTACGAGACACACCGCTATCCCAAGATTTATCCACATACCAAGTTTGGTATCTCAAAGTCTTATAGTATTGAAAATATGGCCCGGACAAGCATTTCGGAAGGACTGACGGACAGGGTGCACTATAGTCCCCGGGACTAATAAAACTCCCTCACTTACACGACGAGCTCCCAGTGGGATTCGAACCCGCAGCTCTGAGTCGAGAAGGTTTACAATGCCATGTTGTTAACCATTCGGCCACGGAGACGAGGTAAACATAAAAATTGATTCACATTTTTCATCTTATATGTCTTTCTTGGAATTTGCCATTTACTATCGGCATTTCAAAAATCGCCTTAACACCGAAATATGGCGAATCAATTCTTAAATAAGCATGAATGTGGGGGAATTCTACCCTTCTGTCAGGATAGGAAGTGGTGCTATTCTTGCCTGGGAACCACACTGGTAGAGAAATATTTGTGTAGTTCCATAGTTTATTCAGTTAAGTTCTCTTTCAATTTAGATTAAATAGACACATTTTAGATTGCCGAGAAACTATTGCATATAAATAACCAAAATGCTTTTATCTGCAAGTATGATGCTGTCATAGAGGGTCCTAATTCAGTTAATTTTCTACAGTCAATTTGAGAAACCAATTTGATCAGATGAATTTTATTTGATTGAGTTTTAAAATTAAAACATTTACTTGCAGAATGTGCTTTATTAAGATAAGGATGAGAATAAGTTTCTTTACATTAATTGCATCATTGATCATTGCAATATGTGTACTGTATCATCTGGCACCCATGCTATATCATGTTAATGTTGGAAATATGCAATCATTATAAGTAAGTAAATTGTTTATTATAGTGACTTGTGTACAGCATCAACATATAACATTACACCCGGTCCAATGGACCTATAAGTCAGCTTTACAAACTTTTCATATAATAGACGTGATATACTAACGATATATACAAACGTATATTATTTACAAAGTCTACTCTCCGGATATCATAATCGTATCAATTTAAGTTAAATATAAAATGCGAGAATCTGAAACACAAGTATAATTATTATAAATGGAGCAAGATGAAATGTCAAGTCTTCATCCTCTCGATATGAGTCAGCTGAGTTAATGACATGATATTGTATAGCATAATTATAATAACTTGGTATGAACTGCATTATATATGAGCCGAAACACGCGAAAACGACACTTCAGGCAAAGTTCAGACAAAATTTTGACATTTTATGTTTTTTTGATGTTTATGAAACACCGTGATTTTCTCTTTAAAAATCTCTTTATTTTATGTTGATATCTTAATTAAAAATGATTTTATCTCAATTTGAAAATTAAAGATTGTACTCGCCATTAATTTTGACGCTGACGTTGGAGTCTTGGACGACGTCGTTGATTAAATAACAAAAAGACACAAACAATTATCATTTTTTATAGCATCAACTATTTATATTAAGAAAACATATTCCCTATGATATAATAATTAGGTAAAAACGGAAGTGACGAGAAAGGTGATTAATAATTAATTGATTACTGGCCGACTTCATAAACTGTTACTTTATGATGTTGTTTTCGTGTGTTGCGGCTCAAAAAAAAGTAAAGTGTTTAATTTCCATACATGGTATTTCGTCTTCTGAAGAATGCTTTCACTAAATATTTACCAACTTTCTTAGAAAAGTTCTTAACTAGATATATGAGTTTGTCAGGTTCGTTCATAATAAATTGCAAATCAATTGTTCATAAAATACATCTTCTCTTCTATCATTATAGAAAGAACATTTAACTAAAAAATGGTTCTCATTCTCAATTTGAGTGCCATTGCAAAATCTGCAAAGTATTTGTTCAGGAGGCTCTCCAATGTAACGCCCAGTCTCTACCCTTAACTGTAGAATACCGCACCTAAATTGAGCAAGCATCGATCGTTCGTGTCTGCTTAAATTTAAGTATATATTGTTCACATTCAAACCGATCTTTAAATGTTACATATGTTCCTAAATTAGGCAACCGTCTTATGTCAGTTTTCCAAATATCCGCAACAATTTTACTTTTTACTGTTTCAATATTCACCAATGTTTTCCTTTCAAAAGGGTCAACAACATTTAGTTTTAACATAACGAATTTTACATCACTGCACCAATTAGTTCGACATCGTGTGTAATCCGAAGTCGAAAACGCGTTTTGTAAGTCTATTATCATCAAACATAATTAATCTATTTAAGTATTTCCAATAGCGAAACATCGTTACCCAGCGGCGATAGTTACTCGGGAGCCAACCTGTATCTCCAGTAACGGCAAGTTTCGGGGCAAATCTGTGAACTCCCAAGAAAGTACCATAAAGCACGATACTGGATATTGTCTATAGCTTGGTATTGTTTAAATCCCCACACGGAAGCACAATAGTCTGGGATTGGTATAACGCATGATTCATATAATTTATTAAACGTTTTAAATACAATATCTTTTTAATTATGTACAGTTGCGATTATTGTGCCTAAAGCTTCACAATGGTAGGATTTTTTTTTTGTCTTGAAATACAACGCCAAGATATTTATATTTGTCAACTGTTTCTAAGATGTTATTACCTATGGTAAACACTTGGTTTGTTTGGTTAGTTCATCCTTTTCGAAAATGCATAAATTTTGATTTGTCCGTATTTATAAGGACTATCCACTTTTAACACCACTTATGTAAGGTATCAAGCATAGTTTCCGGATCATTTGCCGACTGAGACACCAAACAAATGGCATCTGCATACATTAGTATGGAAAGTTTTGAACCATCAATTATAATGAATTTAATATATAACTAGCGAAGTATATATATATATATACATATATAGATGAAAATTTACGAATAAATACGGCTTATTATATTGCCTTTGTTACAAAATAACAACAAATAAACGCATGAAACAAATAAATTAGAACAGACAATGACTTCTTTCAACAGACTAAGTATTAGAAGACTAAATAAAGATCTCAAAACCGTAATGAGAGAGTTAAGATATGATCAGTCAGGGGCGTGGACTGTTTTCAACATTCTCCTCATAAGAGGTTCGAAGCGCCAAGTGCTGGAGGGACAGGGAGAAGGTGTCCCCACCTCAGAATTGGGAAAATTTCGCACCCTTATCCCCTCTAATTTTTATTGCCTTTTTCAACTTTTTAGTATTTTTTATTTTTTAATTACTCCCAGGAGTAAAGGAGTGTCACGTTACGCCCCTACCAGTGATTATTACTTTACCTTACTTTACATTTTAATGAAATTTTACATCATTTAAGGTTTCAACTTATAAACAAGAGGTCAATGACCTTGAAGCTCTACTGATAGGTTTTGATAGCTATATCAGCATTCCTGTGATGTTTCATAACAAGAGGTCAATGACCTTGAAGCTCTACTGATAGGTTTTGATAGCTATATCAGCATTCCTGTGATGTTTCATGAAATGTCAAATATACTAAATTAAATAAATATTTACTTTGGAGAACGAGATAAAATATTCACTTACATAACCATGTTGGGTAAACAATTCATATATAAATGTAAATATAAAGATGAGATACCGAAATCTGTAGCTTTCTTAAGAAAATTGAACAATAGGATTAACATAGAAATGTACACTGCCCTTAAAAATGATACTCTTAATAAATTTGAAGAAACTTGGAGAAAACTATTAACACCACGTGGGCCGGTCAACGATGCTCTCTAGCAAACTCATTATCTATGATCATACATTAATCTCTTCTAATACTCCTTTTTTTCCCTTCCTTATGTGTTATGTAATTTAACTGTTATATGCTGTTTAAATTTGTGTAGTAATTGTATTTTTTAATGTAATGTTGCATCCAAAAAAAAGAAAAGAAAATCTGTTAAGTAGTTTCAGAGGAGTAGTTGCTACAAGTTTTTACTGTATAACTCTATGTCAACAAAGATGGCCACTGGCAGCCATGTTTAATGTCGAAACAAAATAATTTTCAACAAGGACCAACATCATGTCATGCTGAACAATTTAGAAAAGCTCTCTTATCTATATCACTTATAGTTCTCAAGAAGTCGTCGCTACAAATTTGTTTTTTAATCTATTTTTAATTTTGTCAGCCATCTTGAATTTCCGGCCGACCTGAATTGAATTGAATTGGGGTTTTCGGCGCACCAACACAAGAAAGGTTATATGGTGCCAAATAGGGTTGAACATGCCAGGCTCATCCTCCATTTACATCCAGATAAAAATATGGAGAATGGGCCTAGAACCTTCTAACCTGCAGAGTTTCTGCAAATTCTATTGTAGACACTACCATTTACGATGGAGCCACGTTTCCACATTTGAGTATGCGTTGCCATGAAGAAGACCTTGAATGAGCATGATAAAAAAATGACAAAATGATACCCCTCTGCCTCTAGCGGGATTTGCAGTGGTTGTATTCTACCCCGGCAACCACACGGGGACCTGAAAATTTGCTAGGATCAACTAGACATCAAGAGCAACATTTCTGTGAAGCTTCATGAAAATCTGTCGAATAGTTTCAGAGGGGTAGTCGTTACAAGTTTTTACTACATGTATATAACTCTATGTAAACAAAGATGGCCGCTGGTGGCCATGCTGAATGTCAAATCAAAATAATTTTTGACAAGGATCAACATCATGTAATGCTGATCATTTTAGAAAAAGTCCCATATCAATATCACTTATAGTTTTCAAGAAGTAGTTGCTACAAACGCGTTTTTTAAAAATCTATTTTTAGCCGTGGTGGCAATCTTGAATTTCCGGCGGACCTGAAAACTTGCTAGGATCAATTAAGACATTAAGCGCAACATTCCTGTGAAGTTTCATGAAAATCCGTCAGTAGTTGCATTAGTAGTCGCTACAAGTTTTTACTATATAACTCTATGTAAACAAAGATGGCTGCTGGCAGCCTTGCTTAAAGTCGAATCAAAATGATTTTCGACAAGGACCAACATCATGTAATGCTGATCATTTTAGAAAAAGTCCCATATCAATATCATTTATAGTTTTTAAGGAGTAGTCGCTACAAACTTGTTTTTTACTCTATTTTTAGCTTTGGTAGCCATCTTGGATTTCACATCAATGTGAACAACTAGACATCATGGGAACATTCCTGTAAAGTTTCATGAAATTCCATCCTGTAGTTTCAGAGGAGTAGTCGCTACAAAAAATAGTTTATAGTCGGACACCGCACCACGGCATAAGCTCTGCTGATCTTTGATCAGTAGAGCTAAAAACACACATTAAAACAAATGAAATTTTTGAGCAATTAAGAAACATCGGGAGATTATTTAAGTTATAAACGTAAGTCACACAAAATAACGACTTTTAAATGAGTACTTTTCAAAATATATAGTCAATAAGTACATTCACATTATACACCCGTTCGTTAAGATTTTTATGTGAAAAGCATTTCCTAGGCATCAGGTCAGTATGATTTGACCTAGTGACACATTCATAGCGGTTGTTGTTTAAACAAGAGTATTATTTGTATAAAGTTTCAAGATTGTAGGTCAAATATGTCACTAATAACAGCTTCACTTTGGCCTTAACCCTTGACCTACTAACCCCAAAACTAATAGGAGACATTGTTTTACTGTAGGTACAATTTCTGTGAAGTTTCAAGATTGTAGGTCTAATAGTATATAAGTAACAGTATGGAAAGTGTTTCTCAGGATTGTGTGACTGTCAGGTCGATGTGACCTTGATGACCTTGATGACCTATTGACCCCAAAAAGCAATAGTGTTCCTCCACTCACTAATGGCAATGAGCCTGTTAAAGTTTTATTAGTGTAGGTGTTATACTTCCAGAGTTATCATGGGTTATACCCATGTCTATATGAGGTTATGGCAACCTTGAACTTTGACCTACTAACCTCAAAGCAATAGAGTTCT
>JAWPHD010019759.1:0-34390 GCA_037043455.1 Cyrtodaria siliqua | reverse complement strand
CCGTCCGTCTGTCCGTCCGTCTGTCCGTTAACTTTTTTTTTGTAGCGACTACTCCTCTGAAACTACTGTAGAGATTTTCATGAAACTTTACAGAAATGTTGCCCATGAAGTCTAGTTGATCCTAGCAAAAATTCATGTTGATGTGAAATCCAAGATGGCCGCCAAAGCTAAAAATAGATTTTTTAAATTCAAGTTGTAGCGACTACTTCTTGAAAACTATAAGTGATATTGATATGGGACTTTTTCTAAAATGATCAGCATGACATGATGTTGGTCCTTGTCGAAAATCGTTTTTGATTTGACGTTAAACATGGCTACCAGCGGCCATCTTTGTTTACATAGAGTTATATACTGAAAACTTGTAGCGACTACTCCTCTGAAACTACTTGACGGATTTCCATGAAACTTCACAGGAATGTTGCTCTTGATGTCTAATTGATCCTAGCAAAATTTCAGGTCGGCCGGAAATTCAAGATGGCCGCCACGGCTAAAAATAGATTTTTAAAAAATAAGTTTGTAGCGACTACTTCTTGAAAACTATAAGAGATATTGATATGGGACTTTTTCTAAAATGATCAGCATGACATGATGTTGGTCCTTGTCGAAAATCGTTTTGATTCGACGTTAAACATGGCTGCCAGCGGCCATCTTTGTTTACATAGAGTTATATAATGAAAACTTGTAGCGACTACTCCTCTGAAACTAATTGACGGATTTTCATGAAACTTCACAGGAATGTTGCTCTTGATGTCTAATTGATCCTAGCAAAATTTCAGGTTGGCCGGAAATTCAAGATGGCCGCCATGGCTAAAAATAGATTTTTAAAAAATAAGTTTGTAGCGACTACTTCTTGAAAACTATAAGAGATATTGATATGGGACTTTTTCTAAAATGATCAGCATGACATGATGTTGATCCTTATGGAAAATTATTTGATTCGACGTTAAACATGGCTGCCAGTGGCCATCTTTGGTTACATAGAGTTTGTATAGTAAATATTTGTAAACTACTTGACGGATGTTCATGAAACTTCACAGGAATGTTGCTCTTGGTGTCTAGTTGATCCTAGAAAAATTTCAGGCTCGTCGGAAATTCAAGATGGCCACCACAGCTTAAATTAGATTTAAAATAAATAAGTTTGTAGCGACTACTTCTTGAAAACTATAAGAGATATTGATATGGGACTTTTTCTAAAATGACTACTCCTCTGAAACTACTGGACGGATTTTCATGAAACTTCACAGGAATGTTGCTCTTGATGTCTAGTTGATCCTAGCACAATTTCAGGTCGGCCGGAAATTCAAGATGGCCACCACGGCTAAACATAGATTTTTAAAAAACAAGTTTGTAGCGACTACTTCTTGAAAACTGTAAGTGATATGGGATTTTTTCTGAAATGATCAGCATGACAAGATGTTGATCCTGTCGAAAATTATTTTGATTAGACATTAAACATGGCTGCCGGTGGCCATCTTTGTTTACCTAGAGTTATATAGTAAAAACTTCAACTTGTAGCGACTACTCCTCTGAAACTCCTTGACAGATTTTTATGGAACTGCACAGGAATGATGACCTAGCTATCAAAATCTGTCAGTAGAGCTTCAAGGTCATTGACCTCTTGTTTTTATTATCTCTACTGGCCAAGTTCGAAAACCAGCTAGATCGGACCAGTAATGGTGGAGTTATGGCTCTTGATTTAATTAAAAATGCTATATTTTGCCTCTTTAAGACGATAGTCACTCGATTCATTGATGTTATAAGAGCCATATTAGCCAGTAGAGCATCCACAGGTCCTCTTGGGCCTCTTGTTTCAATACTATAACACTTAGAGATACCAAACTTGGTATGTGAATACATCTTGGGATAGCGGTGTGCCGCGTATCAAAATAAGGTCATTGTGACCTTGACCTTCACCTGTGAATGCTTGTCCGGCCACGGCTAAAAATAGATTTTTAAAAAATAAGTTTGTAGCGACTATTTCTTGAAAACTATAAGAGATATTGATATGGGACTTTTTCTAAAATGATCAGCATGACATGATGTTGATCCTTATGGAAAATTATTTTGATTCGACGTTAAACATGGCTGCCAGTGGCCATCTTTGGTTACATAGAGTTATATAGTAAAAACTTGTAGCGACTACTCCTCTTAAAGTACTTGACAGATGTTCATGAAACTTCACAGGAATGTTCCTCTTGATGTTTAGTTGATCCTAGAAAAATTTCAGGTCGGCCGGAAATTCAAGATGGCCGCCACAGCTAAAAATAGATTCAAAATAAATAAGTTTGTAGCGACTACTTCTTCAAAACTATAAGAGATATTGATATGGGACTTTTTCTAAAATGAACAGTATGACATGATGTTGGTCCTTGTAGAAAATCTTTTTGATTTGACGTTAAACATGGCTACCAGTGGCCATCTTTGTTTACATAGAGTTATATAATGAAAACTTGTAGCGACTACTCCTCTGAAACTACTAGACGGATTTTCATGAAACTTCACAGGAATGTTGCTCTTGATGTCTAATTGATCCTAGCAAAATTTCAGGTCTGCCAGAAATTCAAGATGGCCGCCACGGTTAAAAATAGATTTTCAAAAAACAAGTCTGTAGCGTCTACTTCCTGAAATCAAAATCAATCAGTAGAGCTTCAAGGTCATTGACCTCTTGTTTTTTTTTACCTCTATGTTGGACCAGTCTGACCAGTAACAGAGGTGTTATGTCTCTTGATTCAGTTAAAAATGCTATATTTTGCCTCGTTAATACGGTAGGGCCTTCATTTTTCATCTGATATTTACCGAACTTTAACAGATTCTTTAGTTATGGCCCTTGATTTAGTTCAAAAGCTGTTTTTTGCCCGAAACTTCCAAAAAAACGTAAATGGCAGTCACTCGATCGCTTCATTGATGTTATAAGAGCCATGTTAGCAAGTAGAGCATCCACAGGCCCTCTTGGGCCTCTTGTTCAGTGTTCTTTCTTTTTCTTCTTTCAATTGGGAATTTTTCTTCTCAAAATTGGGGAAAAAAAGATGTTTTGTCATTGGGAATATGACCCAATAACGGCTATAAAAACAGCCAAAAAAAGCCCTGGCCGGGTTATACATGTATATGGTTTCTGCTCAGTCTTTTAGTTTTAATTATGTTAGTTTTAAATGCAGTTTTAAATTCAATGTACATGCTTGAAGGTATACTAAGAGCCTTTATCTGTGTATATTCTGGGTTGTGTATATTCTGGGTTGATATTAATCTTCATAGCTGTGCCCATCATCTCTCTCATCTCTATATCAGATGCCTTATCTCTCACTTGCTGTTTTACTCATCACTGTTTCTGCAGCTGCTGCTCTTGTACTTAAAAATTGTTGAGAGTTAACTGGTTCTGAAGAATCAAATTTCTCTTTTAGTTTAGAGTCAATCTTGTTACAGGTTAGCATTGATGTAGTCCATGAATCTTGTGATAGACAAATCAACACACAACTTAACATTTTTCTGTTAATCAAAAATAAAAGTTCACATTATAATAAAAAATATTAAAAAAATATAATTTTGTATTAAAATGTTTCTCCTGTGAAAAAGAAAGTGAAAATCATGCGTCTTTGTTTGAAACCTTTCTGTTAACACTACGGGTTCAATCCCACTGGGAACTTCACTTGTAAGTGAGAAAGCAGGGTTCGCACTGGGATGCGCAAATGGTGCCAAATGCGCATAAAAATGAAATATGGCGCAAGAAAAAACAAATTTGCGAAAGTGATTTGCGCAAAAGAATATATTATATACATCAAACCATCTTTCCAACTGACAATTAAAAAAAAATGATGCGGGAAGGGATGACCACCCCAACTTCCACAGCCCACCCCTCTTCCACCGCAAAAATGCCACCAATCCTTAAAAGAAAGTCCTGGGGAAAACTCTGTTAGTTACCTAAGCTTTCAATTCCTAAATGTTCTAACATGATTTTTACTATGGAACAATACATGTGACTATAAAAGTTCTATCTGTAACCTCAGTTTGTTTTAGTTAGTAAACAGGGTTATAGTTAAGTATCTCCAAATGATTTGATTTGAGGACCACGTTAACTTGAAATTTCATGTAATGAGTTTGTGCCATAAAGAAAATATTTGGCTCCAATGTTTTCAATTTGGCTCTAATTTTTAGCTCGACTGATCTCTGATCAGCAGAGCTTATGCCGTGGTGCGTCGTCCGTCTGTCCGTCCGTAAACTTTTTTTTTGTAGCGACTACTCCTCTGAAACTACGGAATCGACTTTCATGAAACTTTACAGAAATGTTGCCCATGAAGTCTAGTTGATCCTAGCAAAAATTCATGTTGATGTGAAATCCAAGATGGCCACCATGGCTAAAAATAGATTTTCAAAATACAACTTTGTAGCAACTACTTCTTGAAAACTGTAAGTGATATTGATATGGGACTTTTTCTAAAACGATCAGCATGACATGATGTTGGTCCTTGTCAAAAATCTTTTTGATTCGATGTTAAACATGGCTTTCAGCGGCCATCTTTGTTTACATAGAGTTATATAATGAAAACTTGTAGCGACTATTCCTCTGAAACTACTTGACGGATTTTCATGAAACTTCACAGGAATGTTGCTCTTGATGTCTTATTGATCCTAGCAAAATTTCAGGTCTGCCAGAAATTCAAGATGGCCGCCACGGTTAAAAATAGATTTTCAAAAAACAAGTCTGTAGCGTCTACTTCCTGAAATCAAAATCAATCAGTAGAGCTTCAAGGTCATTGACCTCTTGTTTTTTTTTACCTCTATGTTGGACCAGTCTGACCAGTAACAGAGGTGTTATGTCTCTTGATTCAGTTAAAAATGCTATATTTTGCCTCGTTAATACGGTAGGGCCTTCATTTTTCATCCAGATCTTTACCGAAACTTAATCATATTGTTAATAGCAATGAAAGCTCCGACAAATTTGAAAAATAGCCAGATTGGACCATTTAAAACGTAAATGGCAGTCACTCGATCGCTTCATTGATGTTATAAGAGCCATGTTAGCAAGTAGAGCATCCACAGGCCGTCTTGGGCCTCTTGTTCAGTGTTCTTTCTTTTTCTTCTTTCAATTGGGAATTTTTCTTCTCAAAATTGGGGAAAAAAAGATGTTTTGTCATTGGGAATATGACCCAATAACGGCTATAAAAACAGCCAAAAAAAGCCCTGGCCGGGTTATACATGTATATGGTTTCTGCTCAGTCTTTTAGTTTTAATTATGTTAGTTTTAAATGCAGTTTTAAATTCAATGTACATGCTTGAAGGTATACTAAGAGCCTTTATCTGTGTATATTCTGGGTTGTGTATATTCTGGGTTGATATTAATCTTCATAGCTGTGCCCATCATCTCTCTCATCTCTATATCAGATGCCTTATCTCTCACTTGCTGTTTTACTCATCACTGTTTCTGCAGCTGCTGCTCTTGTACTTAAAAATTGTTGAGAGTTAACTGGTTCTGAAGAATCAAATTTCTCTTTTAGTTTAGAGTCAATCTTGTTACAGGTTAGCATTGATGTAGTCCATGAATCTTGTGATAGACAAATCAACACACAACTTAACATTTTTCTGTTAATCAAAAATAAAAGTTCACATTATAATAAAAAATATTAAAAAAATATAATTTTGTATTAAAATGTTTCTCCTGTGAAAAAGAAAGTGAAAATCATGCGTCTTTGTTTGAAACCTTTCTGTTAACACTACGGGTTCAATCCCACTGGGAACTTCACTTGTAAGTGAGAAAGCAGGGTTCGCACTGGGATGCGCAAATGGTGCCAAATGCGCATAAAAATGAAATATGGCGCAAGAAAAAAACAAATTTGCGAAAGTGATTTGCGCAAAAGAATATATTATATACATCAAACCATCTTTCCAACTGACAATTAAAAAAAAATGATGCGGGAAGGGATGACCACCCCAACTTCCACAGCCCACCCCTCTTCCACCGCAAAAATGCCACCAATCCTTAAAAGAAAGTCCTGGGGAAAACTCTGTTAGTTACCTAAGCTTTCAATTCCTAAATGTTCTAACATGATTTTTACTATGGAACAATACATGTGACTATAAAAGTTCTATCTGTAACCTCAGTTTGTTTTAGTTAGTAAACAGGGTTATAGTTAAGTATCTCCAAATGATTTGATTTGAGGACCACGTTAACTTGAAATTTCATGTAATGAGTTTGTGCCATAAAGAAAATATTTGGCTCCAATGTTTTCAATTTGGCTCTAATTTTTAGCTCGACTGATCTCTGATCAGCAGAGCTTATGCCGTGGTGCGTCGTCCGTCTGTCCGTCCGTAAACTTTTTTTTTGTAGCGACTACTCCTCTGAAACTACGGAATCGATTTTCATGAAACTTTACAGAAATGTTGCCCATGAAGTCTAGTTGATCCTAGCAAAAATTCATGTTGATGTGAAATCCAAGATGGCCACCATGGCTAAAAATAGATTTTCAAAATACAACTTTGTAGCAACTACTTCTTGAAAACTGTAAGTGATATTGATATGGGACTTTTTCTAAAACGATCAGCATGACATGATGTTGGTCCTTGTCAAAAATCTTTTTGATTCGATGTTAAACATGGCTTTCAGCGGCCATCTTTGTTTACATAGAGTTATATAATGAAAACTTGTAGCGACTATTCCTCTGAAACTACTTGACGGATTTTCATGAAACTTCACAGGAATGTTGCTCTTGATGTCTTATTGATCCTAGCAAAATTTCAGGTCGGCCGGAAATTCAAGATGGCCGCCACAGCTAAGTTTGTAGCGACTACTTCCTGAAATCAAAATCAATCAGTAGAGCTTCAAAGTCATTGACCTCTTGTTTTCATTTGCGAAAGTAGTTGCGTAAAGAAAAAAATAGCCAGTGCAAGCCCAGAGAAAGTGTTGATTCTTACGAATGGCAGGAGGTACATGTATACAGTATTACCCAGGGCAAAGTGGGTGATCTGCCTCCACCTAAAAAAAAAAAAGACATATATACAGTGCTCATGAAATAGGATAGCCCCAAGCCCAGGTCCTGTTAAAATCTGGTTGGGGCTTGTCCCTTTTGGCCATATTTTACTATATAATGAATTCAGGGCCTGTCAATATTAATTCAGGGCCTGCCTGTCAAACATATTTTCCATGAGCAGTGATATACATGTAGCCTAAAATGTGCTGAAAATGAGTAAAACACCATTCAACCAACCATCAAAGGAAAATGGACTGTACATGTATATAAATCAGTAATCTGCAACATTTAAAATAAAATTTTCCGTTTTCAAACAGAAATGACAGGTGCAAGTATGTGAATGTTTTGCTGTGGTGGAAAGCCTATAGCTGTCTGGGATGTTCAATATGTAAAAGTCACACCTGGTATTTACCTCGACTATTGATTAGCATGTTGTGTTCAGTGTACAAGCAGTGTAAACAATACCAGATTCTCAATTTACAGAAAGGCAGGTTCTCAATCTACAGAAAGGAACAGGTGTCTAGTTGTTAGCTGTCTAATTATCAATTGTTTCCTTATCCCCAAAGTGTTTCAGCTCATTTATTAGTAAACTGGTTGTTTATCTTCATGTTTCAGGATCCAAGATAAGATCAGGCCCATTGTACCACTGATCTACTGCTTCCTGTACAACATTTGTTCCTTGTTTTATGGGAGTCTGACAACTTGGACAGTTGGTTAGAATAAGGTATGTGGCCAATGTAAATATTATTAATTTAAATTATTATTTCTATGATTACATTCTACAGCTAGGTTTAAAGGGACACACAGCAATATTGAATTTGTGTAAAACTCGCAGCATCGCGTTAGTTTTCTTATGTAACTTGCATTTTTGATCAATCATTAATATTAATTACTAGAATGGTTCAAAGCAAATTGTTTTTACATATTACTAACTCCTGATTACAGTCAAAATGATGCAGGATAAATAAATTGTGATGCTAAGTTTAATATTTGATACAAACATCAAGATTGCCATGTGCCCTTTTAAGATAGTCAAATGCAACAAAGGCAATGTTTAAAAAGTTGAAAGTTTGAAGAAATAAATGTTTGCCTCTGAATTGTTCATACTAAGCATTGGGAACTATTGTTGATATCTGATGTCAGATAAACAGATTGTTAAGTGATGACTTTTCTGTTTTGAAACTGGGATAGGGGCCTTGCAGTTGGACATGTTAGCATCTATAAACTTTAAATATCAAAATATGTTGTTCAAAAAGGATTTAAATCTCAAATGTTTTGTTATAATTGTAAATTGTTGGAGTGGGTGGGAAGCATGTGGAGGTGTTTGGCAAAGTAAATGGGCCTGTTCTCTGTAGAAATCTCTTTTTAGATTTTTTTGGCGGAAAATTGGCAAATCAAATGGAAGTCGAACACATTGCCAAAAACAGCAACATAGAATCATCAATGTTAAATATCAGTAATCATCATTACACATTTTGCATAGAACAAGAAACTGAAACCGGGACCTGGTGGCTTGTAGACTCGGGTTTGAGCCTCACTGGTGCCACAAGCAGGCCAGTTTTCTTCGGTGTGTCTTTAGGCATTGGGACGTAAATGAGACGGTCCTGTGTACTGGAGTCTATTCTCCGAGAATGTTTAGAACCGATAAAATCTATTTGATAGTAAATGTAGGGCACGTTTCCTTATTCATATGTATCCATTCCTTTCCCTGTCTTTGTGCGACTCGAAATAACCGAAAACAATGTTTTGAAGAGCCGTTTAACAGCAACAAATCAGGAAACTGAACCAAATTGTTTGAATTCTTTATGAAAAGAAAACTTTTATTACAAACATGGTTTTGTTCACAGGAAGAAGAAATTAGTAGATTCAACATTGAGATTAAATTGTTTGATTCTAATTTCATTATAGATAATAAGTTCTGCTCAGAATACAGAAGACCATTTGATTACAAACACTTTTCCAAATAAAAAAATCAATGTCATTTATCTCAGGTAAATTTGAAATAATACTGAAATAATACTACCGGTATAATAAATGCAAAATATATATAGCTACAAGGAAGCTAAACCAGTTTCAGTTAAAAGATTTAAAATATGATGTAACAATTGTTGTAAGATATGCAGTAATATGTATTTATATAAAAACATGTTTCCACCTAACAGTCGGCTTCGAGAAGAAATGGAAATCAATTTATGCGTGAAAAGAAGAAGTTGAAGGTGTCAATATTGAATACATTCGATTTTCTATTACTTCTTACTACATTGCCAATATTTGCTTTGGTTATTGTTGAATTATGTGTTTGTGGAATAAATTGTAATGCTCAGTATTGAATGTACATTCAGTCCTAACATAATTACCAATTATGCAAAGCTAGCCTATAAACCATAGTTCAAGATTGAATACATGAGGTTCTGTTTACATTTGATTGGTCAACTTGTTATAAATTGGAAGCAAAAATAAAAGATGTCTCAGTATTGTGTTGCACAGCATCATTGTTGTCTTTGATAGGTAAGGCAAAATTGTGTTATTACCACTTCGATGGAATAAATGAGTATGTCAACCGAAAATCGTATGTTTTATTGTAAATCTGTAGTGATGTATGAATGTTTGCATTGCTTTTCAAACATGTGTGCACATTTGGTTTGAATCCCACTGGGAGCTCAACATGGAGGTGAGAAAGTTAATTCTTACGGATGGCGGGAGGTATACAGTACTGGTTCTACCCAGGAAAAATCGATCATCATATATGGCCTAAAATGTGGTAAAGATGACGTACAATACCATTCAAACAAACAAACTCGTATTTTTGACGATGCCTTATGGCTACACTTTTTTGAAATTGACTTGTCATGCTGTCCATGAGTGCTCACACTCAATTTACTGTATTAGACTTTGTGTAGTTTCTTAAAACCCAACTGTGCAGTAGTTGAAATATATTGCACCGGATCTATATACATGTATAGCTACAGCCATTGGCTTTGTCAAAGGCACCTGTTTCTAGTAACAGCATAACAAGATGTGTTGAACTTCGCCTATATCTCATTGTTAATTTACTTTAAAACTTCATTAATAATTCATCATTTAAAGTTGAACAAAATAGAATGTCTTAATGATGAAGTCGTTGTCAAGTAAAATTACATAATGTAACTTAAAACATGAATCTAAATGTAACAACAGTTGAATACGCCTTTACCTGTTGATCTACATACCTGTCAATCAGGAGATGGATTGGGAACCACCAGTTCAACTTACTTAAAAGTAGTTCTAAGTGGAATATTCAGTAACTTGCGACCTTGCAGATCTCTAGGGACACTTCTCTGCATATGAAATATCATGATCATAATCAAATCAAGCATGTCAGTTTGAGCAAGTTATCCTCAGTAACAGCCTACATGTGCAATTAGCATTAAAATTAGCCTTAGGTTATACTGATGTAAACAGTCAATAAAGGACTAACAGATACGACTCCGGCATGACTATTATCATGATTATAGTCACTGGTAAAGAATTGTTATTGAATAAATTTCATTTTTAGACCAAACAAATATTAATGAAAGGAAATTATGCATATGTCTTTGACAAGTTGCACAGTAATTGTAGTGGTTTTTTATAAACCTACATGTTGACTGTGCGACACATGGCAAAGTGTTTATCAAATATTGAAATTAGCGTCTTGATTTATTTATGCAGTATCATTTTGACTTTACACCTGCTTGCATATAATTAAATGGAAGTTTGAGTTTCCATTTTGTTTCGTCTTATTCTACCATAGGTTTAAATATATTAATGCATTATAAGAAACATTTAATAATATGCAAAAACAATTTTTGATTTTCATAATTAATATTAATGATTTATGAAATGCAAGATATGTAGACAAACTAGCCGGATGCCATGCATTTTAAAAAAATCAAGATTGCCATGTATCCCTTTAAAGATGATGGTTTTAATTGATCGGTTGCCCATGTTTATACAGGTTCCTTTCTAACTTCACATTGGCCAGGAGTATACAACTGCTACAGCAGATTGGCTGAGATAAGTAAACACTCCAGCAGCACGCCCATTGTTCTGGGTAAGTACTCTCTCCACTACCTACTTTCTAAACTGAATCTAGTGTTCCATTAGGTTTGAGTTCTTGTTTATTTAGGATTTAAAAAAAAACGTGTATGAAAAAATCTGTGATTTTGTTGCAGAGAGATATAGATAAAATCACCGAAGTTATGTTATGGTGAACAGAATGTTTTGTAATGCAATTAAAAAAATGGAAGAGTGAAAAAAACTTTGGAAAGGAGGTTGTCAGATAAAACATATTTGTACTTGAGGGATGTATGAATATACAATAGTTATTCTGTAAGTATATTTGTCTGTTAACATGCTTTTGTTGTCAAAAGGTAAAAGGTTAATATAAAAAGTGAAAAGAAAGGATAGCACATTAGATGCTCTATTATTCATGTATGCATCCATGGCATTGTGTCGACTACGCTCAGGAATCACTTTGTTGCTGCTTACAATTCAGCTTTTTCATTAAATCTCGACTGGTAACGCCCATCGCATGTTATATGAAATACGTCATTATTATCGTGACAGTCAGAATTTTAATCGAAATAAGATATGCAGCAATGTGAAACTAATTACAGTGCTATAGTTACAGAAGCAGCTGTATTGAACAGTCCACAGGTTCCTTCAATGTCATCCAATATGCATGAAGTACAGCTTGCTGAATCCACATGCGTGTGGTACTTACCTGATGCTGTGATAGATTTAACCCATAAAGGCCAGGGTTGAGTATTAAAAAAAAAAACGGCCTCAGAGAAACTTTTCTGATCATTTTATGCATTATGCTGCTCAGAGAGGTTTAAAGAGGCACTACCTATATCTACGTGATTTTTAAGTAAAATATTAAATACTCAATATTACTGCATTTATATGTATACAAAGCTATTTTATGAGTATTATAAGAAGAAACATGGTTCGTATTCCTGTTCTGTAAGTTATTAATTATGATCAAAACAATATCTTGAATAAAATGCTGCCCTGCCGTTTATTCCTGCCGGAGAACTACGTGTTTTTACGATTTTCTCGGACATGCGCAATGCGATTCAGTTGAACGAAAACAAACTATTCGAGGCAGTTCCGATAGTAAACAAATCGATCGGAACTCTTCGCCAATCCGACGAGGCAGTTCCGATTGTAAACGAATAAGATCGGAAAATCTCTGCAATCGTCTTGTCTAAAAACAATTATGAATACAATTTCAAAAATCCGATCTTATCAATCCTGTTTTTTTCCAGCAAAACGCATATTACATGGGGTGAAATTATTGCCATTTACCTTTTTTCATAGTCCTCTTTATGATTAAGTACAGTTTATATCAATTGGTGGACAAAAAGATATAGGTAGAGCCTCTTTAATCACAAATTTCTAAATAATAAAGCATTTTTAAACCATGACATTTGGCAAGTAAATACACTAAACGTTACTCTATACAGATATATCAAAATAATTACATAATGTATTTATTTTCCATACTTCCTGGAACAAAACTTTTATTCATAACTGTCAAATTTTGAATGTTGGTGCATCTATTACATGTAATAGCTGTACCTGTAAAAATAAGTTCAGTGATTGGTCAGAGAATGCTGAAACCTTATCTTGAAGCAGACGAAATACTAAACTGGCTAGTGTATACATAATGGTGGTAGTGCCTACTGAACGCTGGGGTTTATATATATAATGGACTATTCTTTCTTTGAATTAAGACCATTCCATTTATGTGACAAAGGGGTGTTTTGGGGAAAAACTCTCAGGCTGATCTGGATTTACAATGGACACAAAGGCTATTATAGTCCTGTTAACGGGTTAAGGGTTAAGTGTTCAGTTACGACGAGGAAATGTTTTAAAGCTACGTAACCCAGTTTTATTTTGCCTGTCATACAGTACTGGTTCTACCCACAAATAATGGAGTGGTTTGCCTCTATCACCAAAAAAAAATAAAATGGAAAAAGTCAACCATAATGTCATCCATCCATCAAATAGTATAGTCGTAGTTGACATTGTACTCCAGCTTGTCACTAAAATTCACCTTATGGATGGTGGGAGTTTTACAGACTGGTTCTTCTCAGGAAAATGTGGGTGTTCTGCCTCCACCACAAAAAAAAAACGACTGTCGCAGTGGAAAGAAAACTTTAATTGAGATCCATGATGTGTTGAATGTTAGTGAACATAAGCAATTTTGCCATATAGAATAAGCATATGATTCTTATATGAAATGTTTTATATAAGAATCATGTACTGCTCCTTTTATATATGTATCGTATGAGAATCATATAAGAACAATATAAAACTTTCTCGGCTCACCTGCAGCGGTATTGAATCCCACTGAGAGCTCGGCATGTCAAGTGAGAAAGTGTCAATTCTTAAGGATGGATGGAGGTATACAGTACTGGTACCCATAAAAAATGGGGTGGTCTGTCTCTACCAAAAACAAATCGACATTATGTGGCTTAATATGTGCTAAAAATGACTGTAAAACACCATTCAAACAAATAAAATTATGGATAAATAATCCAAAAATTAGTTTTCTATTGAAAATTTAAGTTATACTCTATCTCTTGTGTCTCTTCTCTAATCCGCCCCATGTGGTTACGGGGCAAAGAATAAGGCCACTACAGATCCCATTAGAGGGGTAGGCATAGGGGTACAACCCCACAAATTCATGTTCCATTTTATCGTTTTTTGTTCATGCTCATTAAAGGTCTTCATCATGACCCATGCAGTGTTGCAGGTGCCATCTCACTCAAATCACTACATCAGTGGCAGAAAAACAATAAACTTGGCTCCAGCTTTAATGGAGTGTCTACAATAGAATGTGCAGCAACTCTGCAGTTCTGCAGGTGAGAAGGTTCTAGGCCCATTCTCCATATTTTATCTCGATGTAAATGGAGGATGAGCCTGGCATGTTCATTCCTGTTAGGCGACATATATTGAACATTTCATGTGTTGGTGCACCTTAAAACCCAATTGAATTCAATTCTTCTCTAATCTCATCAAAATTAGATATAAATTAAAGTCAAACAAGGGCCAGCAGAGCTTATAGGATGGCGAGTTGTCTGTCGTCCGTCCGTTATCTTTTACCTCAAGACGATAGGGCCTTCATTTTTCATCTGATCTTTACCAAACTTTAACATATTGTTAATATCAATGAAAGCTCGCACAAGTTCGAAAACCAGCCAGATAGGACAAATAACAGCGGAGTTGTGGCCCTTGATTTAGTTAAAAATGCTATATTTTGCCTCGTTAAGACGATAGGGCCTTCATTTTTCATCAGATCTTTCCAAAACTTTATCAAATTGTTAATATCAATGAAAGCTCGGACAAGTTCAAAAACCGGCCAGATTGGACCAGTAACAGCGGAGTTATGGCCCTTGATTTAGTTAAAAAAACTATATTTTGCCTCTTTAAGGGCCTTCATTTTTCTTCCGGTCTTTATATTGTTAATATCAATGAAAGCTCCGACAAATTTGAAAAACAGCCAGATTTGACCATTTAAACAGGAGTTATGGCCCTTGATTTTCTGAAAAATGCTATATTTTGGCCTCCGTAAGACGAAAGGGCCTTCATTTGGACGGATTTCAGTGAAACTTTTCAGGGATGATCAGTACCAAGCCTAGTTGTACATATTATCGTCACCGTGTTCCGGTTGAATGATTTAGGCGGAGTTATGTCCCTTTAAAGGTTTTAATACACATACTTTGTCCAGACGAGTTTTCCTGAACCCCCGGCCAGATTTAAACGAAACATTTTAGGGATGATCAGTTCCAGGTCTAGTTGTGCAAATCATCGCCGCGTTCTGGTTGAATGATTTTTGGCAGAGTTATGGCCCTTTAAAGGTTTTAATACACAAACTTTGTCTGTACTAGTTCTCCTGAACCCCTCGCCAGATTTCAACGAAACTTTATAGGGATGATCAGCACCAAGCCTAGTTGTGCATTTCATCGTCGCGTTTCAGTTTACAGATTTTTGGCAGAGTTATGGCCCTTTAAAGGTTTTAATACACAAACTTTGTCTGTACTAGTTCTTCTGAACCCCTCGCCAGATTTCAACGAAACTTTATAGGGATGATCAGCACCAAGCCTAGTTGTGCATTTCATCGTCGCGTTTCAGTTTACAGATTTTTGGCAGAGTTATGGCCCTTTAAAAGTTTGAATCCCTGGCTGGATTTCAGCTGAACTTGACAAAGATGATCAGTATCAAGTCTGGTTGTGCATATCATCGCCATATTCTGGTTGAATGATTTTTGGCAGAGTCATGGCCCTTTAAAGGTTTTAATAGACAAACATTGACCAGATTAGTCTCTTCTGAACTCCTTGCCGGATTTCAGCGCATCTTGGTGGGGATGATCAGTATCAAGCCTTTTTGCAACTGTCATTGCCGTGTTCTGGTTGAATGAATTTTGGCAGAGTTATGACTCCTTAAAGGTTTTACTACACTAACTTTGTACGGACTAGTTCTCCTGAACGTCTGGCTGGATTTCAACAAATCTTGGCAGGGACGATCAGTACCAAGCCTAGTTGCGTATGTCATCGCCATGTTCCAGTTGAATGATATTGTACATAAACTTTATGTTTAGCAAGTAGATCGAGCGTCCACAGGCCCACTTGGGCCTCTTGTTTGAAAAAGATATTTGAAAGCCATATTTTGTTGATGTTACATATACCTGTTCAATCACTCCAGTTCTCATTGTACAGCAATACTGAATTGTATTGGAAGGGTACCCAGCTGTCGCCTCCAATATAGATTCTGTCGGCTGGGTACGAATTCAGTCCAACTGTACTCAACACTATAAAATTACCTTTTTATTTTTCACATCCGTGAAAATCTGAAAATCGACAAAAGTATAGATTTTTGTGCTGTAGTACAATAGTAGTAATTGGCAGTATGGCATAGTGTAGACTTTTCGTCAGGTTGTTAGTTCATTTTTATTCGCTTTTGTTAGACTTTTATGTACAGGAAATGTTAACATGACCTGAAATTAATAAGGCACGTGGCATAAAATGTCATATATTTCAGATTTCCTAGAAATTCTCGTGATGTAGATCAAAGTTGTAATATGTAATTAATTACAAGGGTGTAACTAGTGTTTCATGGAAAACATTTGCTTATGTCATTACTTAATATATTTACCTTTTTTGTGTAATTTCTTTCATGAAGGTAGCTAGAAATTTGTATTCTTTCATGACCTTCCCAAAATGACAATCAGCATGTACGTGTAGCATTAGATTATTGTCCTCTTCCAAGTTTGTTCAAATAGTGACCCTTGGGTCAAATGACCCCGACCCTGGGGGTCACAGTTCTCCAAAGGTTTATTTAGGCAAATCTTTTAGCTTATGGTCTCAAAAAACAAATAATAAAAAAAATAATGCAGGAACGGCTGTTTTACAAAAGATGATTCTATGTGCAGTATTACGAGTAAAGATCTAAAATTCATGAAAGTCATACCCCTTGGAACCCCATCTCACTCTTGACTTTCATTGCAGCTATGGATCCAGATTACAACCATGAATGAAACGGGTAATTTTGCACACATTCATCACTTCATCACTTCTGTATCTTTATAAGAGACATGACGGTAGAGCTTCCCCAGGCTCTCTTGGGCCTCTTGTTTTATTTTACTTGTTTATACAGTGTAATTCATTATGCCATCAAATTGAAAAATAAGGTGGTGGCAAACTCTTCTTGTTAATATATAAATCGCAAAATTGCATTATTTTCTGTTGCAGGATAAATGTTTGAGTGGTGGGTAAAATGGGTACATGCTACTCCAAGTCCGGTCAGGAATTGGACGCTTCGTACAAGGAGAACAGACCACGAGAAAAAAAGAAAGGCTCACACAAAAATGGGCACGCCAATTCCAGAAACAACCCGAAGTTGGTGGTAGAAGATTTCGACTCAATACAGAATGATGTTAGTGACACAGTCTATACAGAGGACAGTCACACAATACTGACTCTCGATATAAACAATTGTATGAACAAAAGTCAGCAAACCAGTCTTGATCAGTTGGCAAAAGATGCTAACAAAAATATAGAATATCTGACTGGCTATAGTAGTGAAATAGTGAACCATTCTAGTTTGGGTTCAAGGGATAATGAAAATACTGTTGCAGAGGATAGTGATAAAGTGACAGATGTGAAAGAAAGTATGATAAATAGTTTAAATTGTGACAATGCTCAAAAGGGTAAGGTTGTAGAATCAGACAGTGGGATTGTGGTAGAACATTGTGATAATGATTCTAATGAAGGTTGTGAAAGCCATGAAACTGACAATAAAATTATTGACAAATTTTCAGAAAACAATAAATCCAACATAGGGAACAAAACCGAGTCATTGAGCAATAATTTGTGTAAAGTGAAACAAAAGAAACCATTACATTTGGATTTAGAAACTGTTCACTCATGCTCCTGTTCAAATTCCAATTTAAATGATTCCAGAGGATGCAAGCCTCACTTGGAACATTCCAGCAGTGCTAGTTGCCATGGTGAGTGTCAAGGTCATTTCTTTTCTGAAAGTTCACATATAAATAGGAGTTCTGAAAGTATATTGCTGAAATCTAGTTTAAAGAAAAAAACTACAAATTCACGAAAGAAAAAGGGTTTATCGTGGAAATCTGCAGATTGTTTAGATTGGGTCGATTCTATGGCAACTAGTCTCGATAGAACAAAAAGTGTTTGTTCATCTATTTTAGGGGATGATATCAGTCTGTTAAATGCACCTCTCGCTGCTTTTGATTCTGTTGATTTTGCTCTGGGGAGTAGTTACGATTTTTCTAAGCACCTACGTGAGAATACTCAAAACCATGTTGAATATTGCTCTGATACTTTCCAATTTCAATTTGATTTTTCTGGATTAGAAAGTGAAAATAGACGATCATTAGCATCACTAGACAGACTTAGTGAATCGCACAAAAGTACTGATTCTTCTACGGATTTGGATAAAATCAAACTGGCTATTCGTCAGTCATCTGTCTCCTCCCCTACTGAACAAAGGTAAGCTAATTGTTAGGTAAGCATTTTATAGTATCCTTGAATCTTTCCTTTGGTGCCTTTGTGTATGTAACATTGTAGTTTGTGGCGTGTATGGCAGTTTTATTTTCTACACTTGAGCATGCTTTTCAGTTTCAAGCTTGTTTGTTTTTGTTTTATTTATTTGATGCACGTTTTT
Organism: Cyrtodaria siliqua; assembly: GCA_037043455.1. NCBI lineage: Eukaryota > Metazoa > Mollusca > Bivalvia > Adapedonta > Hiatellidae > Cyrtodaria > Cyrtodaria siliqua. Next base: position 16,211 of record JAWPHD010019759.1, on the reverse strand, counting down.
GCCAATTAGTTCTGCCATTTCCTACAACATAATATTATGTTTTATTATTTAATCACATACATTCTTAAAGTAGCTATCCCGCCAACAACAGGCAAATTTTACAACATATTAACACCGTTTCTAAACCTATTGACGACGAGGTATATAATATACATGTATAACTTAGATATTTTGAGAATCCAAACTCTATAGACGTAATATAAACGGCTTTAACCAGCCAGGCTCAAAACTGGAACGTCAAATTAATAGTTGTCAACTCATAATTCATTTTACACATATTCAATCACTGGTATTTTAAGAACCCGTGAAAAAAACTATACTTTTGATCAGCACATATACATTATTACAGTCTTCGAAATAACCCACTTGCCCGAAGCCCGGGACAAGTAAAAATCCCGGCGGACAAGTTAGAATTATAACCTGTCTGCCCGATCGGGCAAGTGAAAAAAATGGTCGAAAATGATCAAATTCGGATATTTAAATCAAAAATATATCAATAATATCTCGCGTCCGGCGGGCTACTGGAAATTTTCTTTTGAAGTAGCCCGGCAAAAAATCAGATTTTAGCTCTAATCCATATAAAATCCTGTGTTCCCAGCTAATTAGATAAGATTACACCACCACGCGTCGATAATAACACCAATTAACAAGGTGTTTAGACACCACGGGTGATCGGACCAGATCGATTGACACATGCATAACTCATTAATATTCGTTAGTTGTTTTAATACTAGGATACACTTTGATTGGATAATAACGATGTTGCATCAATAATTTATTCACTCGGACATGACTGGAAAACATTTGATTGGATGGCCATGGGGCATTATGGGAGAAGATTGTGTCTCCTTTTCCTGAGGTGCAAATTAGTTTGCAACTTGCATGCAATAGAAATCTGGCGATTGACTAAGACAATTAAAGAAGTCAAAAATCAAATGATAATACAGATGGTACCACGAAGATTACGACAATTCCCACTCATCGCAGCAATTTTATTCCACCGCGGCGATGGTATTTCGTATCCATCGCGATTATGGGGATTCTCGGTTATATTTTACCAAACTTCGTCAATAATTATATCCAACAGAATCAAAAAGCGAATAACAATCCTGAACGGCGCTATGTTAAAAAAAGCTGCATCGGGGCACCATACTCATTATAAGAATTTATGTTTCCTGAACTGAAGGCCCTGGTAAACAATAACAAAAAATATCGGGAAAAGTTGTTTATAAGTGAACTTTGAACTTGAATATCTCAACAACCAAGGAAAATTTAAATATTTTTGCATAATTTCTATAAATAGAAGAACTCTGTGGGATATCGTAAATACATTTTTATCAAGATGTCACACGCTTTCTTAATTTGATTTTTAATGCAAAAAGTTTGTTCATAATTCAAAAACACGTACGCTTATCAATTAGTGTTGACCACCATATTAAAAACATCGCGTTTACAAACGTGCTTGTGTTATGTACATGTAACACAAACATGTGTAGTTTATGAACTCAGTACACGCTACGCCATCACATCACCTGGCCGTTCCTTTGAGTATTTGCCTGGTACAATGTACATGCATTTGTTTGCGCGTGTAGTCATCAACGTTAGCCTATGTATATTAGCACTTGTTTATTTCGTATATAAAAGCACAACTTTATTGTTTATACACGTTGATGACGACTTTTAAGTACAAATGACTAAAATCAAAAAAACAAAAACATTATCCATTTCATTTCAATGATTAAGAGGCATTTTATAATAATTTTGCTTTAGCACCCACATGATTTAAAATAATCTTTTTAAAATTTAGTTAAACCCTTAAAGCCTGGATTTGGATCTTTATAAAATGCCTCTAAATTACTTAAAAGGAAATTGACAATTTGTTTTATTTTTATATTGGTAAAACAAAAAAGTCAAAAGTCATATATTATAGAAATAATTTTATTAGTAAATCCATTTACATACAAACATGTTCAAAATCCATTTACATACAAACATGTTCAATAACAGTTCACCAATGTGAAAAATGTTAATGAGTCGCCTCAGTGGGCTACCACAGATTTTAAAGATTTGTCGGACCCTGTAAATGAAACAAATAAAATTCTTCAAGAAATTTTTTCTCTGTTATTTTCATATAGAGAATAAAGATACAATAAGAAATCAAGTTTTTTAGTCATTTTTATTGATTTTTTTTTCGGGCAAGTAAAAATGGATTCGGGCAACTTGAAATTCTATGTTGTCTGCCCGAAGGGGCAAGTGCTTAAAAAAAACTATTTCGAAGACTGATTATTATATGACATTAACACATGGATTGAGACGGTTTTGTCATGTAATTTTACCCTCATTTGGCGAGTTAGTTTCTTTAAGGGCATGCATGAATCATGTGCATGAGCTTGATTTATTGCATGAGTTAATTTTATTTTATTTCTTTATTCAAGCTTCCCAGATTTAACCATACATATTTTCTTCTGGAAATCTGTTCCTATTTACATGTATTCTTGTTTTAATACATCAATGTCATAATTATATGTACTTGTTATAAAAGCATAACATCAAGTTATTTGATGTTATGCAACTAATTTACCTGTAGTTTTAGTTTAACATACCTAATGGATTTTCCTAACCAGTTTTGAATTTTGTTAATCACTAACATATGGTTTATTTCAAAGTTAATTTGATTTAAATTTAAAAAGTTTATTTGAAGTTTATTTTGTTATTAAAAAAAAAAATTATTGATTTTTTAGCTCGACTGATCAGAGATCAGCAGAGCTTATGCCGTGGTGCGGCGTCCGTCGTCCGTCCGTCTGTCTGTCCGTCTGTCCGTAAACTTTTTTTTGTAGCGACTACTCCTCTGAAACTACTTAATGGATTTTCATGAAACTTTACAGAAATGATGCCCATGAAGTCTAGTTGATCCTAGCAAAAATTCATGTTGATGTGAAATCCAAGATGGCCGCCAAATCTAAAAATAGGTTTTTATAAAACAAGTTTGTAGCGACTACTTCTTGAAAACTATAAGTGATATTGATATGGGACTTTTTCTAAAATGATCAGCATGACATGACGTTGGTCCGTGTCGAAAATCGTTTTGATTCGACCTTAAACATGGCTGCCAGCGGCCATCTTTGTTTACATTGAGTTATATAATGAAAACTTGTAGCGACTACTCCTCTGAAACTACTTGACGGATTTTCATGAAACTTCACAGGAATGTTGCTTTTGATGTCTAATTGATCCTAGCAAAATTTCAGGTCGGCCGGAAATTCAAGATGGCCGCCACGGCTCAAAATAAATTTTCAAAATACAAGTTTGTAGCGACTTCTTCTTGAAAACTATAAGTGATATGTATTGTTATGGGACTTTTTCTAAAATGATCAGCATGACATGATGTTGGTCCTTGTCAAAAATTGTTTTGATTCAACGTTAAACATTGCTACCAGCGGCCATCTTTGTTTACATAGAGTTATATAGTATACACTTGTAGCGACTACTCCTTTGAAACTACTTGGCGGATTTTCATGAAACTTTACAGGAATGTTGCTCTTAATGTCTAATTGATCCTAGCAAAATTTCAAATCGGCCAGAAATTCAAGATGGCCGCCACAGCTAAAAAAAGATTTTTAAAAAAGAAGTTTGTACTGACTACATCTTGAAAACTATAAGTGATATTGATATGAGACTTTTTGTAAAATGATCAGCATGACATGATGGTTATCAGAGTCAAACATTATTTTGATTCGACGTTAAACATGGCTGCCAGTGGCCATCTTTGTTTACATAGAGTTATATAATGAAAACTTGTAGCGACTACTCCTCTGAAACTACTTGACGGATTTTTTAATGAAACTTCTCAGGAATGTTGCTCTTGATGTCAAATTGATCCTAGCAAAATTCAGGTCGGCCGGAATTCAAGATGGCCGCCACGGCTAAAAATAAATTTTCAAAAAACAAATCTGTAGCGACTACTTCCTGAAATCAAAATCAATCAGTAGAGCTTCAAGGTCATTGACCTCTTGTTTTTATTAATTGTATATATTTAACATGTTTCATATTTTGTAAATGTTCTAACTGATTATCAAAGACAGGACAGTTTATTCGCAATATTGAGTAATGATTATGTATATGCTTACATGTCTGCTGATGCTTATACTCAGGGTGGCAAAACAACGTGACTTTTTGATCAGTTTCATGGCAAAAAATGTAAACAAAGCGCTCGATTCAGGGTTTTTTTCTTCTTCATAACTTTTTTAATATTTATAAAATTTTGTTCAAATAAAACGCGAATACCCCTCCAATGTGAGCTCTTTCCTCTGCCACAAGAGGAAATTTGGTTCATTCAGTACTTTCTGATATTAGCCCTCCCAGAATGTTCACAGTCCTAGATGTCTTTCGTTTCAAAGAATTTGGGAGGGCTAATCTCAGAAAGTACTGGATAATTCGAATTACATTTTGCAGCGGAGGGAAGAACTCATTTTGTAAGGTATATTGAGTAAAATTCGATAAATATAAAGGAAGTTGTGAACACCTACCTGAATCGAACATTTTGCCGTGAAACAGATCAAAAAGTCACGTGGTTTCGCCACCCTGATACTGCTAGTTCTGCCTCGATGCATACTGACTGTTTTTGTGACTGTTAACACGCAGGCTGATCAGGGTTTACAATATCTAGCTGCTGATCAGTCGTTTTCCCCAAAGCACCCCATTGTCACATAAATGGAATGGCCTTAATTCAAAGAAAGAGCAGTGCATTATATATATGAAGCGGGTTAAAGGTTAAACAGGCACTCATGTAAGTATCTCTATACTTACAATTATACATCTACATAAAGAATCTGAGTGGGATGAATGAGGAATAGCAGTGATTAGTCTCCCCTGCTAACTCCCCAAACAACCAGGTCCGATCATTTGGTTCACCTCTGTTTTTATTAGCTGGATTGTGAAGACAATCTAGCTGGATTGTGAAGACAATCCACACTTACAGTTTGATGATTTCCTTCTGTCCATCTGTCTGCCCGAAAATACGAAATGGGTATTAGGTGGCTAGGAGAAAAATAGATCCTTTTCATTGCATTTTTGTTATATGGCTAAAAATTCTGTTTACATGTGGCTAAAAGAGCAATAGAAGGAATAAACGGGTAGTCTCTTTGTGAGAACGTCCATCCATCTGTCCGTCTATGCATTTTGACATTTGGTTAAAGTTTTTTGTTAACATTTTTGTTTTTCCTCATTGCTCAAAAGAAAATTGTTGGAAAGCTTTGAAACTTGGCACATATGTTCATTATCATTACACAATGTTATATGACAAGAACCATAACTCTGTCATGTGTTTTACCTGAATTATCCCCAATTTTACTTAGATTTTTCAGTTCAAATGTTGAATGTAGTCATATTAATAAAATGGCGACAAATTGACTGAAAACTGCGAAACTTGGCACACTTGATGAAAAGTTTGGATGCATACATGTTTATCATCTGTGTTAAAAGCACCATAACCATAAAGCCTTTTACCAAAGTTATCCCCCTTTACATGTTAGATTTGTGCAATAAAAGTTAGCAATCTGGTGTTCAACTAAATATTGGTGCTTCTCGCTGTTGTTTCGCTGTATCAGTACTTATGCATTTCAATATGCATGTCAATTACAAACTCCTATTACTATATATTATAGGTTATTGAGTTGTTTTAGCAAAGGACGACGAGCTTGCGAGTCGTCCTGCGCCAAAACAACGAGTTCCAAGTAATATTTAGCCATACAAATTCAATAACCTTTTTATTGTATACTTTCATATCGTTTTCGATCAATGTTAATTGTATGACTATTACTTTTCATTATATTTGTGTTATTTTTATAGCTTTTGATGGAAGTCCTATCTTGTCATTCAGTTTCATTTAATTTGCGCGAAAATGACGTCGACGTCGGATAACGTCATTAAAAACATCAAGCGATTTTCTAAAGTTTGTTTACCAATCGATAACGTTAAAAACAGTGGGTGACTGACCATTTCAATTATTTTATTAATTTCTGCCATAAGAGGTTGAAAAAAAACACGTATTTTTTTGTTGACACTATAGGAAGGATTCCGTTATTTTTATTTGAAAGTAGTTTCTTATTTCTATTTCGCGGCTCTTAGCAAGCACGAGAAAAAGTTCCGGTGCAATATCAATGTGTGCAATATCGTAGAATATTGCACACTTAGCTCAATGCAAACTAAACAGGACAATATGAAAGTATACAATAAGTATATATATTCTCTATATATATACTGTATTCCATAAATACATTGTATTAGTTCAACAATATAACTTTAACCAATGACTTGAAAGTGTATATTTCTTCATAAATATTTAACCAATGACTTGAAAGTGTATATTTCTTCATAAATATTAACATCAATTTATGTTTTATACATGTGTATAAAACATAAATTGATGTTAATATTTATGAAGAAATATACACTTTCAAGTCATTGGTTAAAGTTATATTGTTGAACTAATACTTGCAATGTATTTATGGAATGAATGCTATTGAGAATACACACCGTCTTATTGCAATGCAATGATAAACACAAAGGAGATCAACTATCATGACGCTGGTTAACAACAGGAGAGAGTCCTGATATGGCTAGATGGGAAATAATTTACAGGTCACTGCTACATGTATCTCCCATTGAATTATGGGCATTGTCTCTGTTGATGGTGATTTATTGTTTATACATTGTGTGTTACACTCTTCTTAATAACTGATTCAATTAAATATGCTTTCGTGTAGTACAAAAACGAATTGTTCTTTAAGGCACAACTCACCATTTACATGGAAGTAATGTACTGTAATCTTTATTTATTCGAGATGGAAACTTGATTGTACATGTATCTATAGTTGAAACAGATATGTATTTACTTGTGCGAACTTCTATTCTGTTCTACTGAGTGCATGCATAATCACATAATTATGCGACCATTTTGTTCCATTTACATGTTGAATTGAGCCTGATCAGCCTAACTGGCATTTAAATGTTCTGCAATTGTATCCATACAAGTCCTGATAGAATTTAACCATGTTAAAGGGACAAACGGCAATCTTGATTTCTTTAAAACTCGCAGAATCCTGTTAGTTTCCTTCATAAACTTCATATTTTCAAATTGTATAATTATTCACATACATGTAGTTCAAAAGACAATGTTTATATATTTGTTGATAATATTGCACCAATAATATATTTAACCCACCCCATGGTATAATAAAGAAGAAAAAATGAATACCAAAATTGTATTAACTTTGATTTAAATATATGCACCAGGTTTAAAGTGAAAATCATACTTGATTAATAAATCGTCGTTCGAGGTGCTGATTTCAATGCTTGATAAATACGTCAAGATTGCCATGTGCCCCTTTAAACTGCTATCAAACATACCATGTATTATGATGCATCATGGACTATACATGTACATGTATATTGATACATTTTGAGGTGCGTTCAACCAGATTTAAAGTGAAAATCCTACTGATTAATAAATCAAGGTGCTGTTTTCAAGGCTTGCTAAATACATCAAGATGCCTCTTTATAATATGGTTATGATGGACTATCCATTGATACATCTTGAGGTGTATTCAGATATAATTTTTCATCATGATACATGGTATAGAGATGCCATGTTATCAGGAAATCCCTATTGCTCAGTGAGTAGAATGCCTGACTGTAAATCAGAACTTGTATGTTGGAGTCCTGGGAGAGGCAAGCTTTTTCTTTTTTTAAAGTATTAAAGGCTTTATACAATATTTCAGATCATTTGCTGATTCCTGTGATGGGAGTTATGAAATGTCATCAGCGATGCAACAGCCCGAGGTGATCACTATGAACATGAACGGACGAGAAGTGGTCGTCATAGACTCGGAACTTTTCTCTCAAATCATTGATGAAATACAGTTCCTCAAAATGAAACTAAGTCAGTTAACAGAAGTAATCCAGGTAATTATTGTTCCTCATGGTTAAATATGACAAGAAATTCTAGGTATATTAGTTGAATTGGGGTTTAATGGCACACCAATGCAATAAGGTTATATGGCGTCAACAGAAATGAACATTCCAGGCTCACTACATTTACATCTAGATAAAAATATGCAGAATGGGCCTAGAACCTTCTCACCTGCAGAACTGCAGAGTTGCTGCAAATTCTCTTCGCTGGAGCTACGATCATTGTTTTCTGCCACTACTCACAATACACAGATGATGAAGACTTTAATGAAAATGACAAAATGAACTTGAATTCGGGGGGATTTGACCCCTCTGTCTGGTTACCCACCTGCCTGCCTATTCTTGCCCAGGAACCACACGGGGCATTTGTTTATGTTGGAGGAATAAAGATTCAGGCATACAAATTGAGAAGCTGGTTCCACTTTATTCAGAAATGTAGTAAAATGGGTGGAATGCCCCACGCCTGCTGCTGGTTTGTAGCATCGGAGCACAACATTTGCCACTACTTTCATTTTGGCTAACTTCTAGTTTATTCATTAATAATTTCACAATAAATAAATAAATGATACCGAGTTGGAGAGAAAGTATATTTTCAAAACTGCATGTTTTTGAATTTATTTTTATAGAAATAATTCAAAAAATTTATGATATAAAATACGTGCAAAGCATCACTAAAGAAAGGCTATGCTAACACGTGTGTGTGTTATTATTCCATTACCTTGATGTTCCTTTAAAATTGTCTGTATTTCTGTGTACTGAGAAATCTCAGGTTACATAGTTCTTCAAGAAATTGATTATTCCTAGTACTTGAGGCTCCAAAATACTCTGAGTATTGGAGTTTTATAAGAAATCTCCTGTATTGGAAGCTCGGAGATGAGTCAAATTGTGGGGTTTACTGAGGAATACTAGAAGCAAATCTCACGAAACTTCATGCACGGACTGCCTGATGTTAGAGAATTACCCCTATTGATTTTTAGGTCAACGGTCAAAGTCATAAAAATCCTTGTCTGTTCTGTAACACCTCTTCCCCTGAAGCAAATCTCACGAAACTTCATGCACGGACTGTGTTGTGAGAGTATGACCCCTAATGATTTTTAGGTAAAAAATCAAGGTCACTGTGGCCTGATCATGAAAATCCTTGTCTGTTCTGTAACTACTCTTCCCCTGAATCAAATCTCATAAAACTTCATGGGTAGACGACTGCCTGTGGTGAGAGGATGACTCCTATTAATTTTGAGGTCAGTATTTAAAAGGTCAAGTTCACCATAACTTGATTGTGAAAATCCTTGTCTGCGCTGTAACTCCTCTCCTCATGCTATAAATGATGTACTTGATTATGTTTACAGGATGCAGAAGATGCTGAAGGAGGTACCAGTGAAGGCGTGTCCATATTGTCCTCATCTGCATAACTTATTTATCCAGGTAAATCATGTTAACTACATATTGGATATTAGTTTTATTACAAAAGAAAAATGTCTCAGATTCTGTTTCACCCAAATATTAGCTCTACTGGCCAAAGGGGATGGTGCAATGTGCGTTGTCTGTCCATCATTGGTCATCCGTCATCTTCCATGCGTTAAATTTTTGTTGAGAATACTAGAGCACCTTCATTTTGCATTTGATCTTTACCAAACTTGGCCATATTGTTGATATTGATGTAAGCTTGGATCAGATTAGTAACACCAGATTTATGGCCATTGTTTTACTGAAGAACGCCATATTCTGCGTTAACACTCTAGCACTTGCATTTTGTATTTGACCATTACAACACTTGACCAGATTGTTGTTATTAATTGTTCATCTGATCTTGACCGATCTAAAGCAGTATGTTGATATCATTTAAAGCTTTCAAGAGTTTGAAAACTAGACATGTAGGACAATGGACAATAAACAGCAGTTATGGCTCTTTTTTCCATCTGATCTTTACAAAACTAGGCCAGATTGTTTATATTAATGATGAAAGCTCTGACTAGTTCGAAAACTATCTAGATATGAAAAGTAATGCCAGAGTTAAGGCCCTTGATTTATTATGCCCCCGAATTTTTTTTGGGGGCATATAGTAATCGCACCGTCCGTCCGTCCGGATTCTGTCCGTCCGATTTCTGTCCGTCCGTCATACCGAAGTTCGTGCCCGGACCGTAACTTCACAACCCCTGCAGGGATTTTTAAATAACTTGGCTCAAGTGATCACCATAACAAGACGATGTGTCGCGCAAAACCCAGATCCGTACCTAAAAGGTCACGGTCACACTTGAAGTTCATAGGTCAAAAACAGGTACGCAATTTCGTGTCCGGACCGTAACGTCACAACCCCTGCAGGGATTTTTAAATAACTTGGCACAATTGATCACCATAACAAGACGATGTGTCGCCCCGCAAAACCCAGGTCCGGACCTCAAAGGTCAAGGTCACACTTGAAGTTCATAGGTAAAAAACAGGTACGCAATTTCGTGGCCGGACCGTAACGTCACAACCCCTGCAGGGATTTTTAAATAACTTGGCACAAGTGATCACCATAACAAGATGATGTGTCGCGCGCAAAACCCAGATCCGTACCTCAAAGGTCAAGGTTACACTTCAAGTTTATAGGTCAAAAACAGGTATGTAATTTCGTGTCCGGACCATAACGTCACAACCCCTGCAGGGATTTTTAAATTACTTGGCACAAGTGATCACCATAACAAGACGATGTGTCACGCGCAAAACCCAGGTCCGTACTCAAAGGTCCAGGTCAAACTTGAGTTCATAGGTCAAAAACAGGTACGCAATTTCGTGTCCGGACGGTAACGTCACAACCCCTGCAGGGATTTTAAAATAACTTGGCACAAGTGATCACCATAACAAGACGATGTGTCGCGCACAAAACCCAGGTCTTCAAGGCCAAGGTCACACCTGGAGGTCAAAAGTCAAATTGTGTCCGGTCAATAACTCTGGCATTCATGGACGGATTTTCAAATAACTTGGCACAAGTGCTCACCACAACAAGACGATGTGTCGCGCACAAAATCCAGATCTGTGGCCGGGTCAACAGTCAAATCGTGTCCGGTCAATAACTTTTGCATGCCTGGACGGATTTTCAAATAACTTGGCACAAGTGCTCACCACAACCAAATGAGGTGTCCTGCACAAATCCAAGTCCATGGCTCCAAGGTCAAGGTCATACTTAGAGGTCAAAGGACACTTCGGGGGCATTAATCACTTACAGTGATATTTCTTGTTTAAATAAAGGCTCAAAAAAGTTGAAACCCAGACATATCTGACACCCCATCTTAACTCCCCACCTCTCACCTGTTATAAGAGCCATGCTAGCAAGTAGAACATCCACAGGCCCTCTTGGTCTCTTGTTTTAAAACAACTGCCTGTAATGTTAATTGAATATTGTTCGAAACTATCCTCCAGTTAGTAAAAGAACAAGAGGAGTCTATAGAATAGTGAGAATATGGTAATCGTGGATCCCTGTACCTGGTAAAATGTTACAGGCTAGGTGTGTGTCTTGTGTAATATGCAAGGGGAGGTAACACGTGTTCAGAGACACATACTTCAAAATGTTCAAGCTGCATTAGCCGTAACTTTTAGCTTATAAAACACTAAATAATTACATTGACAAACATTACAAAACTACCATTATAGAATTTGTACTAGAAAGAAACCAGATGTTTTGACGGAATGCAACAGCGGTACAAAAAAAGTACTACTTTGTGGGATTAAACTCGAAGCCCACACTAAAATTATACCTGCCGGTAAGACAGAATCGTTCCTGACTGAGCTAAACAGGACAGTTGGGTGATGCAATACATACTGTAGTTAAAAGCTAATGGATATTACGTGAGCAACACAAATGTAAATAAAGCGGTCCCAGTATATTTACAAACAATATTAAATTAAAATCTTTTTTTTTCCTAATTAACAAATTTATTACTTCATACTTACTTGGGTCTATGCTCGTGTTTCCATGTATACATTTCACTCTATAAAAATCAGACAGTTATTTGCTAATGCTCAAATTTGCTTTACTTACGGACAGTGTCCCTTTTAATGTTCTATATATGTTTTACTGTTTTTCAGTGCAATCATTTCCAGTGTGCTTTCCCTGCAGACGAGACAATTTAGGTAGAATGAAGGGAACGAGTTCTGCATCAGGAATCAGTCATCTAGTCATACTTTAATCCTCTTGTAGGATTAGATAGATTTAAATATATTCATTATTACCTTCTGTGATGTAACTTGTATGCCCGGTTTATTATTCAAGTCGTTCTAGATGCAATATAATTGTTACTGCTAGGGTAACTTGTTCTGGAGTATTGTATCACCGCGAGTCGTCATATATTCTTGCATACCATATAGGGTTATCAGCATTTGACTTAACGATGTACACATCTCACACATGGAGGTGGGCGGATTATTGTCAACTGCATTTACTCTGACGTCAGCAGTTGCATTTTCTGTAAGTAAACATAAGTAGTTGCTGATGTTAGCATACAAAATGTAATCGATCCTGGATATCCGGTTCAGACGGCGAAATTCCAACCCTCGCTATAACTGTAAAATGTTACCTCAGGAGAGCCTCGGTTTTTGTAAAAACAATTATACCTCGCGTTGGAATTTCCGATCTTCACCAGATACCCATGAAAGATTCGTACAACCTCACGCCTCCAGAGTGATCCTACAGTTTTCACGTATCCACAAGAGACAATACAATATTCCAAAACATGTTACTCTAGTAATGATACTTTTATTATATACTTTCATTGCATAAAATCATGTTAAATACACCATTTACACTTCATTTACATCTGCCAGGCTAGTGATAGAGATTCATTAAAGTGCTAGTACAGTGACATTGGTTTTCAAGTCGGAAAATGCTAATAGGTATATAGTGAAGTTGTCTGTGAAAATAAAACCTGCTTTATTGAGCAGGACTTATGGTTAACTACTACATATATGTTGCCAGAAGAAATACAGATAGGTCTTATTGGAGGCAACACAAAATTAATTTATGTATTTACACAACTTTGTATTAAGTTCAAAGTTGAAGTTTGTGTTCTAATTTTCATATTGTTTGCATAAAAAAATCGAACGTCATGTATGGCCTAACATATGCTAAAAATGACGTAAAGCACCATTAAAAAAAAACTTCACCATGATCTAAACCTAAATGTCACACGTTGGCTCTCAAAATTACATGTACTTGCACTGAAAAACACGGGTGCTGATTACACTTCTATAGAGAAGTATAGAAAGAAGGATATGCAGAAGAATGAACAGCAATATATTTGATATACCGTATTTCGAGGGCTTGGTGGAAAACTATTGTAAGGCCATAATAAATCAATTGCTAGTTTATCATCCAAATTTATTCCAAAATAGGGGAGGGGTGAAATTTTATTTTTTATTTTATAAGACAAATGAAATATTGCCTCGGCACAAAGCACAACTAGTAGCACATACTACTGAGTACTTCCAAGATTGAAAACACATTTTTAATACTGTTTCATACCAGACATATTAATTTAAGAATTTGACCATTTTCAAATGTTAAGAAATATTTCTTGTATAAATAAATAAAAATAGTTCAACTGCAACTGAGGCTAGTAAAGACAGAGACGTAATAAACCACGACTTCTTAGATCTCTGGGTCATACTAGGCATACTAGGCTACTAGCTTTTTTAAATCACAGAATATTTAATTGTTTGTGACACAACCTCTCTTTGGTACAAACAATTTTTTACAAATTCTCGAAACGGCGGTAAAACACGGAAAGATGTTGGGAAAACTGGCATCGAGCGAATTATTATTATTTATTTTTTATATAGAAAAAATTTCCGGGGCAGCATAAAAAGACAGGGGGCATGCGGGGATGATAATCTAGCTTAAGTTACTATGGCCTTATACAAAAAATATTAAATATTAAAACTTGCTATGAGTACAGTGAAGTATCTGACATATAAATAAAGAAGATACAACAGTTTTCCACCAAGCCATCAATTTCCCCTGATAGCAGCACTCGTAACAGAAGCGTTTTATTATGTCTAGTGGGACAGTCAATATCTGCTCTGACAGTTAATTGAGGAACATTACTGAATAAAAAATCAATTTTTTTAAAATGAAAATTACACTTTTTTGAAAATACAGCATATAGTCAAGAGTTCAGTGAGTGTTTTTTAAATAATGTTTAATGATCAGTATTTTTTACAGGTTAAGTTTTACTATAATTAAAGGGGTTGTTGCACTATTCTGGAACTATCTTCATTTAAAAGGGCTTTAAAAATCATGGAAACAGCTGAAAGAATTATCAAAATATTATAAATACAGGAGATGTGATCTTTTAAAAACTTGCAGTAATTCTCAAACGGAGGTAGCCATCTTGGATTGAGGACGTCGTCGTGCCTTTTTACCATTTATTGCATATTGATAAATATCATTTAAAACAAAAAATATCACTGCAAATACATGTAAATCGTAAAAACAGCATATAAAGTATTACGGTACTATTTTACTTTGTATTTATAATTTAATGCATTTATTTGCTTTAAATACTATTTATTGTCTATTTTCCGTACATGGACAAAGGCGCGATGACGTCCTTATTCAAAGATGGCTACCTCCATTGGAGTCTTTTTGCACATTTTCCAAATGTCATATCTCCTATACTTTTTCAGGTATTTTGATAATATTTTCAGCTTTTTCCACGGATTTTATAGCCCTTTTAAATGAAACTAGTTACAGAATAGTGCAACATCCCCTTTAAGCGTATCTGTTATTAGGATGGTAAAGATGCTGTTCGAAATCTTCGCACCTCTCACTGCTGCAGGTTAAATTCCTAGTGGGAGCTCGACGTGAGAAATTGATTATTGTGGATGGCAAGAGGAATACAGTACTGGTTTTGCCCGAGAAAAGTGTGGTTTGACTCCACCATGAAAAAATCAACCGTCATAAATAGCCTAAAACGACGTAAAATGCAATTCATCCAACCATGTACTATACTGATCATCAAATAGTATAGCACATCTTACCTGAAAAAAATAAATGACATGACGGACCATGCTTGATCGACACAATAGCCGAAGAATATGACAAAAGGATTATTGATTAGAAAAGCCAACATTGTATTTTATAAAGCATATGGGAATTAGGTATTGCATTGTTTGAACAGTAAACGAGTTTTTCTGTGACCTAAAAAAAAAGGGAATTTTTGAGAGTATGTATACATCAGATTGTCTTCTGTTCAATATAAAAACAAATGATAGGGTGTGACAGTTATGTAGATGTTTAATTTCAACATTTTCTGCAAATATACCTTTTAATTTATGTGATGCAGGTTATGGTGTATATTGAATCTAAGTGCTAAAATTGAATGCTACGCAAAGTGTTATGCAATGTTTGTAAAAGTGAAAGAAGTTTTGTGTAATAGGCTACTACGAAATATTGTAAATGTATACGACCTAGAATGAATACTGTGTACTCCAAAGCTGGCCATTTTTAGGTCAAAATATCTGTTAAATTATTATTATAATGTACACTCCCTATTTATACATACCAGACTTATAGCGGTAATGGAAGAATGATCAAATACCTTGTTTAAAAATTCAATTGATTTCATCTAAAACCTAAATTCAGTGGACAAATTGCCAATCCTTGTCAGAATACAAATATATCTTGATCTCCTTTTCTACATTAAAGGGACACGGCAGTCTTGAAATTGTTGTAGAGCATTAACATTAGACTCCATTTATTACTCCAGAATCACTTTTAACCTGCTTGCAGATATTTAAATACAATTGAGTTTTCAACTTTTCTTTGTTTTTCTACGATATGTTTGAATATACAAAATAATACATAATATAATATATTAATATTATATAATATAATATAAACCCAAAGCACATGAATGGTAGAATATGGTGTCGATGTGAAGATTTGCCAAGCATTAAAATTAGTGTCTCCATATATTTATCCCGAATCATTTAACTTTAAAACTGCTTGCATATAATTAAATAATTTTTTGAATCTTCAATTTGCTTCGTTATGCTACCATATGTTTGACTATATTGTTGGTGCAATATTATCAACAGTTAGTAATATGCAAACACAATTTACTCTGAACTATTCTAATAAATAATATTTACGATTACACAAATGCTAGTTATGTTGGAAAACTAACTGGAGTCTGCGAGTTTTAAACAAATCAGGATTGCCATGTGTCGCTCTAAAGCTGTTATTTTTATACTGCTCAAGTTATTAG
>JAWPHD010019758.1:0-34398 GCA_037043455.1 Cyrtodaria siliqua | reverse complement strand
GACATATTCTTAGGTGAGTACTTAGGAATTTTGAATAATATATGCTATAACTAAGGTGTGTAATGTTACTTGTTTCTCCATGGTGCATCAACGTTTCTTACACTTAAAAGGCGACAGTCATGGCCGCTTAACATCAGGTCTGAACTTCCCGGTGGTCTTGTACAATTTAGAATTGATTCGCATTGTTTCGGCGTTGATGCGGTTTTAAAGGCCAGCGTGGTGCATAAATTTGCCATTCACTACCTGCCCTTAAGGCCGAATAAGCGCCGAAGTAATGTGAATTAATTCCTATATTTACCTTATTTTCCCGTTGCTTTAGTACCAACAATTTACTTCCCTTGAGAGAATGATAATAATAAAAAGGTGCACGAGAGACAACTTCCGTCAGTGTATTTTCAAACAATAGAAACTTCATTTTCTGTTGAGACACATTGGATGCGTGCCCAGTAGCTCTACTTACTTGAAGGTGAAGTTTATTCGAATTTAGACGCTATCGACATTCATCAGCTAGTATAAAGTGAATATATAGAATATATGGTGCGTGTAAGCGTCCGCGTTAATTCTTTAAACAAGAGGCCCAATGCTCTACAGGCTAAACCGGCATTATATCGAGGGTTGTCGTCATAAAATTGCCATCAGTTCTTCTTTTAAAATATTGCGAAAAACACATACAAAACAAAACAACAACAAAACAGAAACTTAAACCCTTGACCCATGCTAACAATTTTAACTAGCGGCCCTAGTTCTAATTTGGTATGGTTATTTAGGGACTCGAGACAAAACATTGTATAAAATAGGTTCTGATCGCCTGTAGATGGGCCTATTTATGCAGACTGTCAAAATCCATATTATATAATTGTTGTGCTTCGAGTCCCTAAATTAGAACTAAGGGTTGTTTTTAGTAAAAACAAATGTCTCCCATACCGGAGAAATGGACATAAATCCGCCAAAATCATTAAACTGGAACACGGCGAAGATATTTGCAACTAAGCTTGGTAATGGTCATCCTACCAAGTTTCATGGAAATCCGGGCAGCGGATCAGGAAAAGTAGTCGGGATAAAGCTTATGTATTAAAACCTTTAAAAGGTTTTAAAGAGCCACAACTCCACCAAATAACATTCAACCGGAACACGACAACAATATGTGCAACTAGGCTTGGATACTGATCATTCCTGCCAAGTTTCATTGAAATCCAATTAGAGGTTCGGGAAAACTAGTCCGGATAACGTTTTTGTATAAGGGGGCTATTACTCTGTCAAAATCATTAAACCGGAACATGTATATGACTTGCGCAACTACGATTAGTACTGATCATTCCTGCCAAGTTTAATTGAAATCCAACCCGGCGTTCAGGAGAACTAGTCTGTACAAATATAGTGTATTAAAACCTTTCAAGGGCCATTACTCCACCAAAAGTATTTCAACAGGAAGACAGTGATGATATGCACAACTAGGCATGATACTGATCAGCCTTGCCAAGTTTCGTTACAATTCGGCAAGGGGTTCAGTAGCACTAGTCCGGACAAAGTTTGTGTATTAAAACCTGTAACTCCGCCAAAAATATTTCGTCAAACGGTGACGATATGCACAACTAGGCTTGGTACTGATCATCCCTGCAACGTTCCTCTGAAATCCTGCCAGGGGTTCAGCAGAACTAGTCCATACAAATTACGTGTATTAAAACCTTTAAAGGGCCATAACTCAACCGGAACAAGGTGATAATATGCACAACTAGGTTTGGTACTGATCATCACTGCAAAAGTGTGCTGAAATACGGCAAAATGAAGGCCTTATAATAACACTCTGGTAAAGTTGGTAAAGATCGGAAGAAAAACGAAGGTGCTAGAGTGTTGACATAAATCTAACACATTTTTTAATAATTCAAGGGCCATAACTTCGGTGTCAATCTGTCTGGTTTTAGAACTTGACCGACCTTTCATCAATATCAACAATCTGGCAATATTTGGTTAAAGGTATGATGTAAAATGAAGGTGCTAGAGTGTTTACATCAAAAAGTTTACACATCTTAATACACATCATCAATAATTTCAATGTCAATAACACCAATGTTACTGGTCCCGATCAAGCTGGTTTTCGAACTGGTCTGAGCTTTTATTAATATTAAATAAAAAGTTAACGGACGGACGGACGACGGACAAAAGACTATGGCATAAGCCCTGCTAAAAGGTTAACACATTTTTCAATAATTCAAAGCTTATAACTCTTGTGTTACTGGTTCGATCTGTCTGGTTTTCGAAATCATCCGAGCTTTCATTGATATTAATAATTTGGTAATGTTTGGTAAAGATCGGATGAAAAAATGTAGGCGCTAGAGTGTTGACAAGACAAAATATAGCAATTTTCGTTAATTCAAGGGCAATAACTCCGGTGTCACTGGTCTGATCCAGCTGGTTTTCGAACTCCTCTGAGCTTTCATTGATATTAACAATCTGGTAAAGATTGGAAAAGATCGGATGAAAAACGAAGGTGCTAGAGTGTTGACATCAAAAAGTCTGCACATTTTTCTATAATTCTAGGGCAATAACTCCGACGTTACTTGTCCGATCTGGCTGGTTTTCAAACTCGTCCGAGCTTTATTTTATATTTATAATCTGGTAAAGCTTGGTAAAGATCGGATGAAAAATGGAGGCGCTAGCGTGTTGAAAAGACAAAATATAGCAATTTTCTTTAATTCAATGGCAATAACTCCGGTCTTGCTTGTCTGATATGACTGTTTTTCGAAAACTTGACCGAGCTTTCTTTGATATTAATAATCTGGTAAAGTTTGGTAAAGATCAGATGAAAAATAGAGGCGCTAGAGTGTTGACATAAAAAAGTTAACACATTTTTTTAATAATTCAAGGGCAATAACTCCGGTGTTACTGGTCCGATCTGGCTGGTTTTCGAACTCGTCTGAGCTTTTATTAATATTAATAAAAAGTTAACGGTCGACGGACGGACGACGGACGGACGGACGACGGACAAAATACCATGGCATAAGCTCTGCTAAAAGGTTAACACATTTTTCAATAATTCAAAGGCAATTACTCCAGTGTTACTGGTCCGATCTGTCTGGTTTTTGAACTCATCCGAGCTTTAATTGATATTAGTAATATGGAAAAGTTTGGTAAAGATCGGATTAAAAATGGAGGTGCTAGAGTGTTGACTTCAACAAGTTAAACGGACGACGGACGGACGACGGACTACGGACTAGGGTCGGACTACGGACAACAGACCATGGCATAAGCCCTACTGGCTAAGAATTCGTATTTTCATCTATAAAAATACCCTGATTTAACTTATGGATGTACACTGGAGGGGGATACCTTCGTGTTTGTAGTAGACGTTATGTATTGTTATATGACATTATAGTGGTCGATACCGACTGGTAACAGTACAATGATCTTTCTGTAAGAAACTCGAGACGAAGCCGAGACTTTTTTTACATAGTGAACTTTGTTGGAGCATTACTATTCATAAGCTCTGTGATTATATACGATAAAACCTTTAAAATGTATAAATGAGTAATACATTACCAATATTGTCAAAAGTAGACCAGATAGGAGACGGCGTTCTTGTAGATGTCTCTGCTAAAAACATAAATAACGAAGACGTTTATTAATTGTTCTTCTTAAAGCTACAGACGCTATACTTAAACTAATACTAATGATGAATATGCATAAGTCATAGGTGAAGTAGTTTCAATTCGACGAATTCGTCGGTATGTGAAGCATAAATCGATGCGTAAAATATCACAAACTTTTGGCAGTATTTAGGCATTGATTCGATTGACAAGGCATATAAGGTTTTCTAAATTCAAAACTCCCAATTTTACAGTCCAGACTCTATTGTACCTCTGCCTTTAGGACGTCCTATAGTTAAAAAGCGGCGGGACTATAATCCTTAGAACTACCCCACCCCCCCCCCCCAAAAAAAAGCGGCGGGACTATAATCCTTAGAACAACGCCCCCCCCCCCCCCCCCCCCCCGGTAAAAAAAATTCGAGATGACGTTGTTTTGAGACAGAAAACTACTTTTAAATTTGAAAAAATATAGTATTACACCACGTAAGGTTAATGTACATGTGCGACATGATGGACTATATTCGTCCAATACAATGTGTACAAATATGTTATTTTGCATCTTAATAAATCGTAATAAATATACAATTTTCTCAAAAAGTCGCCCTTGTTTAGTGGGTAGATCGTCTGCTTGTAAATCAGTAGGTCGTTGGTTTTAGCCCCGAGAGTGGCAAACCTTTTGTTGTCTTAATTGTTATTCTATCTGTGTGTATGTACGATGGGCACAACTCGATTTGTATACAGTAAATGATGCTCTACGTTATGTTTGATCGCTTACATACCCGATTTCGCAACGAGTTGGTGAACATAAAATTACAAATTAAGAGACTTCAAAGCGAAATGTGCGATTTAAGTATAGCGTCTGCAGCTTTAAGGGGAATATATATTGACAGCATTTTTTTTATACAATTCTACCTTTATCAGAACATTCATATAGGAAATCACTAAATACTTATTGCAGTATTTGGATTAAACCAATAGCATGTGACCGTTGGTAGCGTTTAACCAAATGGTGCACATTAATATCTGCTATAACTAAGGTTTGTAATACAACTTGTTGCTACATGGTGCAGGAACGTTCCTTACACTTAAACAAGTGACAATGGTATGAGTAAGCATCTGAATTAAAATACCAAACAAACAAACAAAGCATAACGCGTATGTTTATTCTCATCTATAATACTCGAATTTGTTTTATGGGTTTCCCTTAGAGGGCAATATTTTAGTGTTTGTAACAGTGGTTATGCAATAGTTATAGGACATTCACTCGGTCGATACCGACTGGTAACAGAGCAAGGGGCACCAACACTAACATAACATAACGATCCTTGTCGCGCCCATTTCCTGTTATGAATTGGTATTGACCGAGTGAATATCCTCTGTTTTATCGCATTTAATTTGCAGCATTTAACAAACATAAAAACATCAATACAAGTTGACGACAATACACTTTTGTTTACATTGAATTTCATTCTCAGAGTAAGAAATAAAAAGTACTAATATAATCATACTCACAAGTACATTCATGTTTGCGCCTGAAGTACGGTTTTACAATGGTGGCATAGAGCAGACATAATAAGAGAATTGCAACACCATAAGATGTCACCAATACTATAAAAATTGGTTCTTTTAAGTCCTTCGCAGCATCTGAAATAGTAGCCTAAAGGTAGATTAAAAACATCGAGCAGAAAGTGTAACATGCACACGGCGCGTCCATCCAAATAACAAGTATACCGAAATATATAAACACGAACGTAAAAAAACACAAACATAACCTTCTACGTTCTAAAGTAATACAAGTCAAAATATAAATGTTAGTGCTTATGTATGTTGTACGTATCAATGTTATGAATGTATGATGCCACGAGTTTCAAAAAGTCGTGTGACATGTGAAGTACGTAGTTTGCTTTGGAGATCTAAATTATTTTATAATCTAATTATAAAAAATATCGAAACCGTTATTTTAAATCAAGTCTAAATGTCTCACTACATATTTGCGCCATAAAAAATAGTAGCGTGTTCTTCGGTTTTAAATATTTGTTTATGTTTAATAATTGCTGACAGATAGGTTACGTTTTGTTGCAGGTGTGATGCACACAGTCTAAAATTGGATGTGCAGCTAATATACGACATCTGCCACCAAACTGACAGGTTTATGGGTGTTGAAGAAGAGTAGGAACTCTGGAGTTAAAGTCCAAAATAGTGCAATGGATGATATCTCTCAAATTAAGAAAAAACAACCTGGTCAACGTACAAGACTTTGTACCGTTGTGTGTGGGCAAGTGAATGTGTTTCATGAAAAAGCAATGTTTAGTTCTTGTTCGAATATGTGTCAACATAGTACAAATGCAATCTGTTGTGAGACGTAAAGGTTTATTTTACACATTTTACGCATCAATACATAACAAACGTCTACAGAAGTGTCTTCTTTTTTCTGTCAATCCCCCTATTTAATACCTAAAGTTGAATCATTTCTTAAATTAGTTAATTAGTTCTTAAACTAACCGTGTCCGGCTATTATTGAGAACAAATAAGAACAGAAGAAAACAAATTTAAATTCCAAAATTATTGGGTTTTTTCAAATTAAATTAACCTCGGTCATTACAATTGATAAAGGACATAGTTTGGATGCAGTTAGAATGACACAATTTGAATACTTTGGATTTTGGTTGCAATTATTTCCCTTAATAATTGAAATCCGTTACTTTGAAATAAAAATAAACGTGTTTATATAACCTCTATTGGGTAACTTTCATTTTAACAGCATGGAATTGTTTCTGTTTCCAGCATACATTTAGGTGAAAATAATTACACTTTCTCTCTTTAGGCCTAGCATATATTTAGAGCATATTTGTTGGTTAGGAGGGTATATAGGATTATTTATTTTCATCGAGAAGTGAGAAAACTCATATTTTTACGAGTGCTTTAGCTCGAGTGAAAATATAAATTTTCTCACTTCGGGATAAGAATAAATCCTATATTCACGACAAACCAACAAATATTCTATTTATTATATACTTTTTATCATGCAACACTACCAAACTGTTTCAAACAGAAAATACGTTTCGTTCCGACAGTTCCCCTTTAACGTATTCGCGCATAAATATAGTAACGTCAGCGCGCGAGGCGATTTACATATATTTAGTGCGCATATAATATAGTTCTAAACATGACTGTTATAAGCCAATGTAGAAAATAAAAGTAGTTCCATTTTTCCGGCAGTGAAAATATAAACAATTAGACTATAAGGTTTATTCTAACCATATAATCCACTATTTCACTGGGTAATATATAATAAATAGGATAACTTGTTTAAGCATACATGGAAAGCTTCTCTATAAGCATTTTGCTTTCGTTCCAATCCATTTATTGTATGTAACCTGTGTATAACACGTTAACTTTGAAGTATGTTTAAATCAATCATACATGTAAACGTATATATCACTGCAGATAATCACAATATACCTACCTACTATTTGCAGAATGCCTAAAAGTAAAGTATATACTCCGAGTCTATGCATTTTCGTTCTATATCCAATAATGCATGAACTGATTTGCTAACCTGTCTATCTTAAATCTCGAAACATTAAGGAGAAATCGGATACCCTGGAAAACCACGTGTTCCAATACGTGTAAACCCTAGTACGTGTAGTTTCTTTCAATTTGTGTCGCAACCATGCACGCTTCGTTTAGCCGTTACAGTTTAAAAGATAATGTAAAATCAATAGGCATAAACTACAATTCGAATGTGTCTGTGTATACAACAGAGGTAAATGACGTAGTAAACATGGAAAAGGTACGTAATTTAAGTTTTATTTCACAATTCCTTTAGTGTTAAATCGTTGGCAACCATTGTTACAAATGCAATTGTATATATTAGACTTCTGTCTTTTGAGTGGCGACTTCAGATCATACTTTTTCTTACTGAGATTTTAACGATTTTCCGACGGTTTTGCAGCCGGTCGGAATCAATATTAAATCAAACATTCAAATGACCGTTTTGAGCAGCAAATGAAAATAAAGAAGTGTGCAATATCTAAGCTATATCCTGGCTAGTAAACTAATAAAGTACTTAATTTGAGTTAAAATGGGTTTTCATGTACGTTTTGCATTGATTTAAAGTGTCTCAAGATAGTTTGAATAAAAGTATAAGCTTTCATACCCTTTGTATTATGTCTTTCAAAATGAAAAAAAAAAGATTCCCATGTAGACTGATTTATATTTAGACAAATGTTTAATAATTTTAGAATGTCTCTTTTATTTTTTTGACTGTATTTGTGTAAGGAACTTAAAAGGAAATGCCACTTATGTATTCAATTAAGAGTATTTACATTAACTAAAATTAAATAATAGAAGACTTTGCAAAGTTTTTCTCTTGTTTGTGTTTGTTGTTTCCGAAGGATCCCCTTTACTATACTCTGCAATACTTTAAAAAGGGCATACATGTGTAATATTTTAAAAAGGTAATACATGTGTAATACTTTAAAAAGGTCAGCCATGTGTAATACTTTAAAAAGGTCATACAAGTGTCATACTTTAAAACGGTCATACATGTGTAATACTTTTTGGTCAAACATGTGTAATACTTTAAAACGGTCATACATGTGTAATACTTTAAAACGGTCATACATGTGTAATACTTTAAAAAGGTCATACATGTGTAATGCTTTAAAACGGTCATACATGTGTAATACTTTTTGGCCATACATGTGTAATACTTTAAAACGGTCATACATGTGTAATACTTTTTGGTCATACATGTGTAATACTTTAAAACGGTCATACATGTGTAATACCTTTTGGTCATACATTTGTAATACTTTAAAACGGTCATACATTTGTAATACTTTAAAACGGTCATACATGTGTAATACTTTAAAACGGTCATACATGTGTTATACTTTTTGGTCATACATGTGTAATACTTTAAAACGGTCATACATGTGTAATACTTTAAAACGGTCATACATGTGTTATACTTTAGAACGGTCATACATGTGTAATACCTTTTGGTCATACATGTGTATTACTTTAAAACGGTCATGCATGTGTTATACTTTAGAAAGGTCATGCATGTGTTATACTTTAGAACGGTCATACATGTGTAATACTTTTTGGTCATACATGTGTAATACTTTTAAACGGTCATGCATGTGTTATACTTTAGAACGGTCATACATGTGTAATACTTTTTGGTCATACATTTGTAATACTTTAAAACGGTCATGCATGTGTTATACTTTAAAACGGTCATGCATGTGTTATACTTTAGAACGGTCATACATAGGTTATACTTTAGAATGGTCATACATGTGTAATACTTTTTGGTCATACATGTTTATTACTTTAAAACGGTCATGCATGTGTTATACTTTAGAACGGTCATACATGTGTTATACTTTAGAACGGTCAAACATGTGTTATACTTTAGAACGGTCATGCATGTGTAATACCTTTTGGTCATACATGTGTAATACTTTAAAACGGTCATGCATGTGTTATACTTTAGAACGGTCATACATGTGTTATACTTTCGAACGGTCATGCATGTGTTATACTTTAGACCGTCATACATGTGTAATACTTTAAAACGGTCATACATGTGTTATACTTTTTGGTCATACATGTGTAATACTTTAAAACGGTCATACATGTGTAATACTTTAAAACGGTCATACATGTGTTATACTTTAGAACGGTCATACATGTGTAATACCTTTTGGTCATACATGTGTAATACTTTAAAACGGTCATGCATGTGTTATACTTTAGAAAGGTCATACATGTGTAATACTTTTTGGTCATACATGTGTAATACTTTTAAACGGTCATGCATGTGTTATACTTTAGAACGGTCATACATGTGTAATACTTTTTGGTCATACATTTGTAATACTTTAAAACGGTCATGCATGTGTTATACTTTAAAACGGTCATGCATGTGTTATACTTTAGAACGGTCATACATAGGTTATACTTTAGAATGGTCATACATGTGTAATACTTTTTGGTCATACATGTTTATTACTTTAAAACGGTCATGCATGTGTTATACTTTAGAAAGGTCATACATGTGTTATACTTTAGAACGGTCAAACATGTGTTATACTTTAGAACGGTCATGCATGTGTAATACCTTTTGGTCATACATGTGTAATACTTTAAAACGGTCATGCATGTGTTATACTTTAGAACGGTCATACATGTGTTATACTTTCGAACGGTCATGCATGTGTTATACTTTAGACCGTCATAGATGTGTTATACTTTAGAACTGTCATGCATGTGTTATACTTTAGAACGGTCATGCATGTGTTATACTTTAGAACGGTCATGCATGTGTTATAATTTAGAACGGTCATGCATGTGTTATCATTTAGAACGGTCATGCATAGTGCGGTCATGCATGTGTTATACTTTAGAACGGTCATGCATGTGTTATACTTTAGAACGGTCATGCATGTATTATACTTTAGAACGGTCATGCATGTGTTTTACTTTAGAACGGTCATACATGTGTTATACTTTAGAACGGTCATACATGTGTAATACTTTAGAACGGTCATACATGTGTTATACTTTAGAACGGTCATACATGTGTTATACTTTAGAACGGTCAGGCATGTGTTATACTTTAGAACGGTCATACATGTGTAATACTATTTGGTCATACATGTGTAATACTTTAAAACGGTCATACATGTGTAATACTTTAAAACGGTCATACATGTGTAATACTTTAAAAAGGTCATACATGTGTAATGCTTTAAGACGGTCATACATGTGTAATACTTTTTGGCCATACATGTGTAATACTTTAAAACGGTCATACATGTGTAATACTTTTTGGTCATACATGTGTAATACTTTAAAACGGTCATACATGTGTAATACCTTTTGGTCATACATTTGTAATACTTTAAAACGGTCATACATGTGTAATACTTTAAAAAGGTCATACATGTGTAATCCTTTAAGACGGTCATACATGTGTAATACTTTTTGGCCATACATGTGTAATACTTTAAAACGGTCATACATGTGTAATACTTTTTGGTCATACATGTGTAATACTTTAAAACGGTCATACATGTGTTATACTTTAGAACGGTCATACATGTGTAATACCTTTTGGTCATACATGTGTAATACTTTAAAACGGTCATGCATGTGTTATACTTTAGAAAGGTCATGCATGTGTTATACTTTAGAACGGTCATACATGTGTAATACTTTTTGGTCATACATGTGTAATACTTTTAAACGGTCATGCATGTGTTATACTTTAGAGCGGTCATACATGTGTAATACTTTTTGGTCATACATTTGTAATACTTTAAAACGGTCATGCATGTGTTATACTTTAAAACGGTCATGCATGTGTTATACTTTAGAACGGTCATACATAGGTTATACTTTAGAATGGTCATACATGTGTAATACTTTTTGGTCATACATGTTTATTACTTTAAAACGGTCATGCATGTGTTATACTTTAGAACGGTCATACATGTGTTATACTTTAGAACGGTCAAACATGTGTTATACTTTAGAACGGTCATGCATGTGTAATACCTTTTGGTCATACATGTGTAATACTTTAAAACGGTCATGCATGTGTTATACTTTAGAACGGTCATACATGTGTTATACTTTCGAACGGTCATGCATGTGTTATACTTTAGACCGTCATAGATGTGTTATACTTTTGAACTGTCATGCATGTGTTATACTTTAGAACGGTCATGCATGTGTTATACTTTAGAACGGTCATGCATGTGTTATAATTTAGAACGGTCATGCATGTGTTATCATTTAGAACGGTCATGCATAGTGCGGTCATGCATGTGTTATACTTTAGAACGGTCATGCATGTGTTATACTTTAGAACGGTCAAGCATGTATTATACTTTAGAACGGTCATGCATGTGTTTTACTTTAGAACGGTCATACATTTGTTATACTTTAGAACGGTCATACATGTGTAATACTTTAGAACGGTCATACATGTGTTATACTTTAGAACGGTCATACATGTGTTATACTTTAGAACGGTCAGGCATGTGTTATACTTTAGAACGGTCATACATGTGTAATACTTTTTGATCATACATGTGTAATACTTTAAAACGGTCATACATGTGTTATACTTTTTGGTCATACATGTGTAATACTTTAAAAAGGTCATACATGTGTAATACTTTAAAAAGGTCATACAGGTGTAATACTTTAAAAAGGTCAGGCATGTGTAATACTTTAAAACGGTCATACATGTATAATACTTTAAAACGGTCATACATGTGTAATGCTTAAAAAATGTCATACATGTGTTTTTACTTTTTGGTCATACATGTGTAATACTTTAAAATGGTCATACATGTGTTATACTTTTTGATCATACATGTATAATACTTTAAAAAGATCATACATGTGTAATACGTTAAAAAGTTCATACATGTGTAATACTTTAAAAGGGTCATGCATGTGTATTACTTAAAAGGGTCAAATATGTGTAATACTTTAAAAAGGTCATTCATGTGTAATTACACATATTTGACCCTTTTAAAGTATTACACATGTATGACTTTTTTAACGTATTACACATGTATGATTTTTTTTAAGTATTACACATGTATGACCAAAAAGTATCAAAAGGTCATGCATGTGTAAAACTTTAAAAAGGTCATTCATGCGTTATACTTTAAAAAATGCATGCATGTTTAATACTTTTAAACGGTCATGCATATGTAATACTTTAAAAGGTCATACATGTGTAATATTTTAAAAAGGTCATACATGTGTAATACCTTACGAAGTTCATACATTTATAACACTTAAAAATGTCATACATGTGTATTACTTTAGAATGGTCTTGTATGTGTAATATTTTAAAAAGGTCATGCATGTGTACTACTTTAGAAAGGTCATGCATGTGTAATATTTTAAAAAGGTCATGCATGTATAACACTTTAAAACGGTCATGCATGAGTAACACTTTAAAAAGATCATACATGTGTAATACTTTAAAAAGGTCATACATGTATAATACTTCATATATTTTAAAAAGGTCATGCATGTGTAATACTTTAAAAAGGTCATACATGTGTAATACTTTAAAAAGGTCATACATGTGCAATACTTTAAAAAGGTCAAACATGTTTTATTGGATTAAAAAGGTCATACATGTGTAATGCTTTAAAAAGGTCATACATGTGTAATACTTTAAAAAGTTCATGCATGTGCAATACTTTAAAAAGGTCATGCATGTGTAATACTTTAAAAACGTCATGCATGTGTAATACAATACTTTAAAAGGGCATACATGTGTAATACTTTACAAAATCATACAACATGTACAAGTGTAATACTTTAAAAAGTTCATGCATGTGTAATACTTTCAAACGGTCATACATGAGTAATACTTTAGAACGGTCATATATGTGTAATACTTTAAAGAGGTCATACATGTGTAATACTTTAATAAGGTCATACAATTGTAATAATTTATAAAGGTCCTACATGTGTATTCATGGTTTTCTGTATGGTGTAAGCTGATAAATCAAAATGTTTTTGTCATTCGCTCATAATATCAAAAACCTTTTCTGAAGTAAAGCAAAATGAATCAGGAAAGTAACCTACTTGCTTAATTGTATACTATATGTTGTTTTCTATTCTCCGTTTGACTTGTCTAATAGTGTGACTTAACATTAAATAGTGGTGTCAGGTATTAATTTAAATTTCACAATTTCAATCGTCTTTATGAATATTATATCTGATTGTGTATGCATGACTGTTTGTTTCAACTTATAACATATTGTTTTGTTAATGTACATAAAAGACATTTAAAACGAACCATAAAGAATAATTAGAAAATGTACCAGTATGATGTCACGTTTTTGTGTAAATTACAATCCTAATTAATATTGCTCTTTACATAGCTATATATATATATACACCGCTTGGGTCGTATGACAAATATAAATCCTCAATATACCATACACGCTAGTGGTACAAATGTTCTCGGTTTGATATTTGAATCTGAAGTAGGTCATACACTGTTAAACAAAGCAACTCTTACTTTTTATCATTTAATTGTTACAACGATAGCCATGAAAACATATTTCAAATATTTCGTTCGGCATATAGAACCACTCTGAAAAATGGGTTAAGGGTTTTAGGCAAGAAAAATGGTGTATCATTTGTTGACTGGATCAACAACTAAATAATGTTAAAATATTATTTTAGCGCGTTTTCCGTTAATAGTTTACAGTTTTGCGAGTTTTCCGGTTGATAATTAACAGTTTTAATCTTGATTTAATTCACTGCTCAGTTCAATATTGTATAAAACATTTCTGATTTTTAGAAAACCTTTTCAAATAGAATATTACTTGCTTATTAAATGCAAACTTCCTTGCTTGCTTGCTGGAGTACTTGCTTGCTTCCTATACTTCCTTCCTTCCCTTCCTTCCTTCCTTCCGCCTTTCCTTCCTTCCTTCCTTCCGTCCTTTACTCCCTCCCTCCCTCACTCCTTCCTTCTTTCCTTACTTCCTTACTTACTTACTTACTTAATGAAAACAATAATTAATCTCTAAGCAATATTTCTTTCAAAGTGGCTGAAGTAAACCAATACCTAAGCAGTCCTGATGGCTTTCAAGAGGTGTTGTGCTGAGAGTACCACTGTATTTCTGTGTGCAGTTATGATAACGTCTTTCATATGTCAGGTAAGTGAAGTAAATATAGGTATATCTTTTTTTAATTAATGTAATGTATGTGTACAATGTTTTAATTATGTATTGTCTTTCCCGGCCGTTTAGAGGTAAAAGTCGTTATATATCTGTTTCTAGATTTTGTTGTTACTTGTTTTGGTGGAGGGAATGCATTTGCATTGATAGATTGATATTCAATGATAGGCATACATATAAACGAGGAAATTATGCTTTTAAGTTCGTACCAATACAGGGTTTGTGCCAATGCAGATATGACTTGACCCTACAGGCCAATGGCAGATAACTTAATGTTGGTATTTTTTACGTTTAAGTCAATGTATGCACTAAACTACGAACGTTGTCCCTTTGGTAGTACAAGGGTCGATCCATTCCAAATAAATTGTGATCAATTGTCATTAAACTGTTCCAAATCTAGACTAGAATATTATTTTATGAAATTGCTGATGGATAGACAGATTTGTGTTTTATGGCAAAACTGTCACTCAAGATGACCTCCATGTCTAAAATTTTGTAATTTACAAAATGGCGTGTATTAAGTAAGTGTAGTCTTCCGGAAACAAGATGCACAAGGGGGCCTGAATCACTCTACTTGCTTGAACAGTCTAAGGCCTAATGGAAAACTTTTTTTTTTTTTTAAAAATCGAAGGCTGTAACTCTGATGTGTCTAGTCTGATGCAACTGGTTTTGAACGTGTCCAAGTTCAGTGACGTAACCCAGAAAACGCCTTCCCGTTGATTCAACTTCCCTTTGTCTGTCCCACACATTGAAAAGAAACTTTACTGTAGTATTTACTAAAAAAATAAAAAATTATAGGTGAAAAAATGAATTGAAATGGACTATAAGTAAATACACGGGTAAAAGTGGCCATACTTTTGATAAAACAAAACAAAAAACAAGAAGAAACAGAACAGAACATTGCTAGACGAAGTAGATTAAAATTCTGCAGCCATTTGCAGTTTCATGATTTAGTCGATTTCAAAATACATGTTTACAAACATATATACATTAGATATTTTTGCAAGTACAGTGCCCGAATTCACCAAACAGTACTGAGAAAATGAATAAGCTTAAGACTCCAATAATATATTTTTGAAAATGGACATAAAAACATTTTTTTAAAATATGCATGCAAATAAAAATAAACAACCTAACAAAATGCAACTAAACATTTGTCATTATAAATGAAAACTCAGATAATTTGGAGTTTGACACATGTTATGCAGTAGGGGAGCAAACAAGTCATTTCACGTGCTTGGACCGCATAACTCAAACATAAATAATTGGTGTTGGAGGCAACGTAGTTCCCATTTTGCAAGCACGTGCAGATGCGCGGATTTTATAGTACTCGTTTTAGAAACACTAGTTTAAAGCTTATACTAGATGGCAAAGAAAACAAATCATATCAGAAGTCAGTTATTATGTCGGAGATTCATCAAACAATCGTGTTGACAGGTTTTATTGAGATATCATAGTCGGAAATCGCGGTACAAATGCGAAGATCGAAAAAAACTAGTTTTTGTTTTCTTCGAAATTGCCAATGTTTCAAAACGGGTACAAAAATTGTATATTCTTAAATATTGTTGAAATTGCCAGGAGTCGAAGATCATTACCTGTTCTACCTTTTTTGAAAAATTCTTATTTTTTCGTGAATACACATATTGCGTGCCCGTTTTGAAAGTTGGTACCTGCATTTCACTCTTTCCGAGGCTATTCAAAATGGCGGCGACACAGAAAAACACCCAGCCAAGGGCCAGTCAGTCGCACGCCATAAACCCTCACTTCTCCCTGGACTAGTTCGAACTGTCACTAAAACTAAATTGTGAATTGAACTGAACTGCTGAATAAAAATAGCTCACACACACGGTGTACACGTATTCAAAGGTCAAATTATGCAGATGCATGCAAACTGAGTTACACACATAGACATTTGTACAGGAGTGGAATTAAGTTGTTAGACCTTTATCGAAACAGTGATCGTATATAATTCCAAGTTTTACATGACTGACCTGAGTGAGTGCGTAATTTACAATAGATCTATCATCTATGTCGGATAATTATTGAAACACACCAAGCTGGCAAGCAAATGAAATGGGTCATGGCATGGATTGTCTGGGATTGTCTGTAGCCTGTGTAGGGATTTGTGTAAGTAAATACACTTTTAATTACTGTAGTGTAGTGTAGGACAAGTGTTTAACATTGAAACATATGAAATGGTGGTGGTTCATATAATTAACTTAATTCTGATTATTTTTAGAACACATGAGTGATGAATGATTGATGAAAATGTAAGCCTTGAAAATACTACTTATTCATGAATGCCAGTCTTACATTTTGGACAGTATCAAGAAAGTCCAGTTGTGTTTAAGAAAACTATTATGGAAAGCTGGCATTGATAGCATTAAGAAAGTTGAACATAGTTATTAATATTAAAATTAAATGGAACAATATGTTATTTTTCAGGTCTGTTTAAATGAGGCAGTGTCAGTGTGCATTGTGTTACCACAGCCTGTTTTCACAGTCATTTCCTAGTGTCACAGTAATCTGTATAACTACATCAAGAGCCTTGTGTAAGCCAGTGTGTAGGTAAGCACAGTTTCAAAAAATCTATGAATTTATCAATGTATATACGTGGCATTGTGGACCTGCACTTAGTCTCAGACTTTTTATACTAAAAATAAAAAATGAATAAATGGTGTTTTACAGCACATCGACACATAAATAGGTCATATTGTCCATAGTACGGATGTAAAATGAATCGAACAAGATAGAAACATCCTTGTATTACATCTAAAATATTAAACTTAACCAGGACCCTGACTTAACATAATGTGCTGGCATTGACCCAGCGATAGCATGGCGGACGATAACAATCTGGAGCTTTCGGGTTCAAGTCACACATGCACCACTGAGTTTCGTCTGTGTTTTCGGGCAATACACCACCTTCCCTCAGCCTCGTTTGTAGTCCAGATTGGGATTGAAACTGGGGGTTCTCTATCCTTCGAGCACCATAAAGAACCATAAAAATATATTCATTAGTAAGAATAAGGCAGGTTCTCAAATTCCTATCATATGTGTCCTCCTTCCCCTCTCTCTGGGGCGGCTCTAAATAACGTATACCGGTAAAGTGTTGATCAGCCGAAAACATTTTTTTTTTAATTCATCTTACAAGTAACACTTTTTTCTAAAATCACTATTTTATCTACATATTTCAATTCTACACCTTTTTAACTATTTAAGTTGAAACGAAATCTGGTTACGGTAAACAAAAGATGTATCATTTTTTAATTATCCTATGTGCCCTTCCCCTCTCTCAAGGGCGGCTCTAAATGACATATACATGTGTTGTTGATCCAACTTAGGCCAGAATTATTTTGGTATTTGTTTTCGGTTCTTAGACCCTCCGACCCAATTTTTGTAAGGTTTTTTTTTAACACAAAAAACTGGTAAGCAAAGTAACCGGTGATACTCATATGTTGGTCCTGCATTTGAAACCACCAGTGATCATGTTTAAAAATTAAAGTAAAATTAGAAGTTTTATAGGTTTTTTTCTGGTCATTGTTTCCACCATGTTCTGTTCAATTTATATTCTTATAAAAAAAGTTCTATAGTCACTATTTGTTCATCTATTTCAACTCACCAACTTGTTACCTATTTAAGTTGAAAGAAAAATATGTATGGTTAAACAGAATCTGTATAATTTTAATTTCAGAGTCCCTGATGTCCTGAGATGCTGGGAAACTGTACTGAAGTCACAAAATATGGGAGGATTTTATTGAAACGAGTGTCTAGTCACATATATATTATAATACATTTTTACAACATTATCAACCGAATCAGAAATACTTTAACAAACAAGAATAGAATAATGCGAAGATTTACAATATTATTGCTATTTTTTTTAATCATGAATACCTCATACGGACAGTACATCAACTTCAAGAAAAATATGTCTAGTAACATTTGTGACTTGAGGGAATAAGGTTATTTGGACCCACTAATTACGAAATTTCCAGGATCAACAGTTCAGCAAAATATCATACCAACATACATGTCTGACTGTTGACAGAGGTGGATCGATGGCGACTTTAACTGTACAGTTCATTGGAGCGGCTCAAAATAAGGGCTAATACGAAAATATAAATGTGTTTCTGTTAATCTGACCGACCATGCCCAATTTCTTTATTGGATTAAAATGATGTTTTCTGAATTTTATTGGATTATAAAGTTTGTGGAATAACAGATGGCAGGAGGTGTATATTACTGGTTCTACCCAGAAAAGTGGGTGGTCTGTCATCGCCAAAAAAACAACAAACAGATACATGTATATATATAACCCCACATATGTTGAAAATGACTTGCACCATATAAACAATACAGGCGGAGAGGTGCGCATATTAAAGGGACATGCAGCATTCTTTTTTTTTTAAACGCCAAAATGTTATAATTTAAATATATGCAAGCGTGTGTAAAATCAATTCTTGATTAATCAATCGAGGTGCAAATTTTAATGCTTGATAACTACTTGATAAATGCTGTGTGTCCCTTTAATAAACAAAAACAATTATTGTATGATGCAATTTAATTTTTTATGTAATACCCTTTATATTTGGGATGTTTAGATGTAAATATTTGAAATAAAATGTTTTAAACCAAATAAATAATTCATTTTGATATCTGACTTGTTACATATTTTTTACTTAGTCATGAAAGATAATATTTAAGGCCTTAATATGTACCTTAAATGTTTATTGTTTACCATCGAATGGTGAGGCGGCATATGGTGTTAGTTATCTGTGCGTCTATATCCTTCCACAGTTTTTAACCAATCTTTTCGAAACTCTACATGATCTTTATCTATAGCATATCGATTTTGCGTCAAAATCAATTTTATTTATGAATATATATTCTTGCATTGTACAATTTTCCACGGATTGTTTTCAGTGCGGTCATTCAAGTCCCATGGTCATATTGAGTAATGGAGATGTTCGGTTGCCTTTTTTATATTTGTATACATTCTCATTTTCACCTCTCACCGCTGCGGGTTCAATTCCCACTTGGAGCTCAACTTGTAGGTGAGAAAGTGTCGATTCTTACAGATAGCAGAAAGTACACAGTACTGGTTCTACCCAGGAAATATGGCCTAAAATGTGCTTTAATGACATAAAACACAATTCAACTTTAAAAATATAAAGTAAAAAAAATGGCCTTCTTTACTTTCCTTCGATGCTATCAGTATAAGCATTACGACTGTGTTTCTGTCTCATAAAAAATTCATCTTAGGTTTCAACCGACAAATGGTCTATATTTAAACTAATAAAAGTAAGATGGGGCCCTCAAACCCTTTCACGTGTGGGTGATATATTCCACGGTTGATTCATGATACTAACATGGGACAGCTACAGTACATATGACAGTGCTGAGTGCAGTTGCGGATGAATTCATATGAATATTTAACGGCTCATCAACACAGTACATGTTATTTAGAGCCGCCCCAGAGAGAGTGGAAGGATACATAGGAATCCGGGAACCGTGCCCTGCTCTTATTATCGAATAGATTCCTATGGTTCTTTAAAATGCTCGGATGATAGACCTATACGCGGGACCACCCGGTTTACCTCCCCATCCGACGGACGAGGCTAAGGGAAAGTGTCTTGCCCAAGAACACACCGACAAAACTCAGTGGCACCACTTCCGGTTATAAATCTGCTGCGCTACTGACTGCGCCAAGTTGCGGATGACAATTAGACACTGGATAGTCTAGTCAAAAACACAGCAAAAATATATTATCTGAATATGTTTAAGAATGTATGCTTGCAAGAGCTTTCAAAAACAGACTTTCATGATTTTAGTTGGGGTGGGATGGGGATGGGGCGCATCCTTTTAAATCTCAGCTCAGATGCCCTCCCCCTCCTTCTCTCCACCCCAACTCCCATCTTGAACAGTAGCGATTGTTACGTACACTTTCCACATATGAGAGGGTGCCCAATACTACCCGCTCCATCGAATACGCGCCTGCAGTTCTTGCGAGGACAGTCGAGTCAAAATTACAGTTGAGTCAAACAATTCGTATTTTCGTGTACTTAAGATAAAGAAATAACATACTTTTCTTGACATGCAGCAAAATTCATGTAATATGTGAGCTAAAACAACAATTCAAGTATCTCCTCGTATTTTATTTAAGAAAAAACACACGGTTGTTGTCATTTTAAACGTATTCTAAAAATGGCATCTTTTAGAGTTATCGCCCCTCGCTTCGACATTTTACAAGGCGGGTCTGCATTTATCACGCAGTAAAGCTTATAAAAAAAAAGTCGGTACAGCCGATAATCACGAAACTTAAAGCACAAATGAAATTTCATGATCAAAAATTGTCACAATTTTCCAAATTGTGTGTTTAAAAAAAATTCAAAATGGCGGACATTTTTTTTTTTTGACGTTGCCGAAAGATGACGTACTACTTTTCGTTGTCAAGCGATATTTGAAAGATGTAGGAAAATATCAAGGCTGCCCCCCTACTGATGAATGAATATCGACTGATAATCTGGAGCATGTCACATGTTATGAATAAAAACTCAGATAATCTGGAGCTTGACACATGTTATGAATAAAAACTCAGATAGTCTGGAGCTTGACACTTGTTACGAATGAGTAGATTTTGATCAGAACCTGATCAAACACGGGCTTTCCAAATTGGATGACATCATAACGTCACCAAGGTCGGCGATGTGGCCATTTTGGATGACGTCATGTTGTTAAAGCTGTCAGCGTTGACTGAGACAGACACTGGTTGATTTCATAGTAAATACACTCAAGAGATATGAAAACGCAACATGGGAATTTCCGCTATATATTGTATATACTGCACACTTAATTGCACATAATATTCCAAAGAAATCCCAAGATGTTTTGTAAAATAAAGTTGCAGTTAATTAGAGAAAGGACACAACTGTGATGTTGTAGACGTTTTAATCACACTACACCTTGTAACAAGAAATTCATAAATGTTGAAGTTGCTCCTTGAAAAACTGAGCCAGTTCAGTACTGTATTTAACGTAAATAGTTTGCAAAATGTTGCATCCTAAGTTTACTCTGTCAATAATGAAACTTTGAAGGAATACTATTTGCTGTATTATTTGTTTTTTTAGTATTTTTCTCCAAAAGGAAAGGACTTACGTAGCCATGTACCATTCCATTAAAAGCAGCTTATTGTACATACAATATATAGCGGAAATTCCCGTGTTGCGTTTTCATATCTCTTGAGTGTATAAATGATATGAATAAGGCACTGCCTCATAGCGAGCTCAAATACAAAAGCCACCGGACTTCAAATGAAATTATGGATCAGGCATCAAACATGTATGACATTTACATGTGTTGAAAATTACGTAAAACACCAAACAAACAAACAAATAGACATTGACCTTAACATTTAGACCCAACATTTAGTTGCGTGCACACCCTAACAAGTAGTTCTGGTTCATGCCAGTATGCGGACTGGTATGTTTAAACATATTTCATTATGTCTGGGTGGAGCAGTTGATAGAAAACTCGTTTTTTATACGCCCGTAAGGACCTGACGTTATCCGTCCGTCTGTCCGTTAACTTTTACCTGACAAATGATTAAAGTATTTAAAGTCTACAACAATGAAATTGTGTAATCTTCAGCATGATACATGAATACATCTGATAAAGGCCTAGAACTCCCTTCTTTTTTTTTTTACAATCATTCTCCTTTGAAAACGTTTAACCTATATGTCCCGGAAGTGTTCTTGTTTCCAATGCAACTAGATTGATGCAGTCATCGTCTCTGCATTGTGCATAAGGGGATACGGACCTAGTCATCCGCGCCATCCAGAGTAATTCTTAACAATTATAATTTACAACCAGAGGCGTAGCTGTGTTAATTGAATGTGCAGGCTCCGAAAGTGAAAGTATCTTACGCGGATCCGGGGGCTTGCATCCACGGCATTTTTGTGTTTACCTATATTTAAATGTTACATCATGTTGCCAAATGTGTATAAATACTGTTATGCACCCCCT
The DNA here is from genome assembly GCA_037043455.1 of Cyrtodaria siliqua. Taxonomy (NCBI): domain Eukaryota; kingdom Metazoa; phylum Mollusca; class Bivalvia; order Adapedonta; family Hiatellidae; genus Cyrtodaria; species Cyrtodaria siliqua. The sequence continues at coordinate 12,050 of JAWPHD010019758.1, read as the reverse complement.
CCCCTCCAACCCCACCAACCCCTTCCATCCTCGCTTTAAACTTTGCTCTTGTGGAAAAGTACACCCCACATTAGAGAAAATGCGGCAAGTTAGTGATAACAAATATAATCTCGTTTCAGCAACACTTGTTTTCTTTTGTGGATATTTTAAAGTTGTCTAGACCCAGGGCCCCATTTCATGAAACAACTTACGACAACTGTGATCGTTTTTATATTTCTTAAATTCTTTACTATGAATTACACTTTACAAATAAACGCAGTTTCAATTCATTTTAATTCATTTTCTTATACATGTGGTGCATTACGTGCACACATAATTGTCTGCCTTCAATGCTTATGTGGACACAAGCAGACGATTTTAAATTTGATTATTATGAAACGGGTCCCTGGCAGTTTTTTTTCATATTCAGAATGATTATTCAGTAGAACATTTAGTAAAATATGTCGCATAATTAAAGCTGTACAGTCCCTATTGTAACTGGTAATAACTCATGAATATGAATGAGTCACGTGTAAAGTAGTTTCAATTCGACGAACACTCCAAAAGTCGGTATATAAGCAGAATTTCACATTTGTATTTAGCCTCCGTACAGGTAACATCGATAAATATCTCCAGAATATATGTGATACAAAAATAGTTGCCCGGAACGGGATTTGAACTATAGCCTTGCACTTGTAAGAGGGTCCCAAAGGGGTTTTGCGTGAAAACGTGATCGGGGTGTTTTTAAAAACGTGACACGTGAAAGAAACAATATTTTTGCGTGATTGCGTGAAAATTATATCAGCGTGATCCGTGATTTTGGTCTTGGTAAAACGTGATCGCGTGATATTGTGACGTGAAACGTGAATTTTTAGTCATTTTCAGTCTTTTTAGTGTCCCACCTCCTCCCAGGTATGTGAAATGTTCTGTGTGTGTGTGTATTTCTAAGGATTATAGTCGCTCCACCTACGACAGGCGTCCTACCTACGATTATAGGCACAATGTCTGGACTTTTATCTGTGTGGTGTTGTGTGATGTGATGATATGTCTACTTTAAGCAGCGCACTCAATGGTTTCTTTATAGTGCTGCCACACTGGAATACCACGCCGTAGTAGACATGATACCCACCCAGACACCCAGTCACATTATTCTGACACTGGTCATTCAGTCGTAGCACTACCCATTATTTGCTCGTCAGGCAAGGGTTACAAGTGACTACTCCATTTTTAAAGTCTTTGGTATGACGCGGTCAGGGGACTCGAACCCACGACCTCCCGAATGCAAGGCAAACAAAAAAGAAAAGGGAAATGTTCTCTTTTTGTCATAATTTTTATACCACATGAGATGCCAGAATGCTGTTGTCAATTTGAAAGCCTCAGAATACATCTGACGGCTCAAGTTTGTGTGTAATTGTGTGTGGTTTTGTTTTGTTGTTTTTATGTTGTTGTTGCAACCCACACATTGTACTAGAGAAGCTCGAGCCTATAGCGCTTCACGTCTGCTCATCCACATTTAAGTGAAATGTGAAAGTTCTGCTATTTTCACGTGAAGACGTGATCCTTGTTTTTATTTTACGTGATCACGTGAACACACACCCACTTTGGGACCCCCCATGGAGGATGAGCCTGGAATGTTCATTGGACACTCCTTTTACGAGACAGGAATAAGGTTTTGTAAACTAGCTCTTTCATAAGATTGAGCTAAATGGTCCTATAAAAACCGTAACACCCAACACGCAGTTGCAACGTAGGTCCATCTAGACGTGTTTCTTTAAACTGAATTAAATCAATTTAACAATTTCTGTATTGTAACTCTTTCTGGTCTGTCCATGAATGCTCTAAAAATTTCCCCTTTAAATAAACAAATGGTGCCCGATTTCTTTTTTTTTTATACATTTTCCTTTTGAGATTTGTTTTCCAGCTTTCACTATTTTTAAAGAGTCTTTTAAAGCTATACGTTTCATCCTTCAAAGTAAATGTGCAGTTTTTTTGCCATGTGACCTTATACATGGTTCGTAAACAGTACCTGTAAATTATACAATTAGAATTATACACACACAAAAATCCTGTCAGTGTAGAAATGTATTCTAGACATCAACACGTTTTAATTACGTTTCACTAACAAGTAATCGTCATGCCTATTTATTGGTATGTTGTAGCATTTTTAACACTAAAATAGGCATTACGTAATAACAAGCGCGCGCACACAAACTCATCAAGCGCTAAATAACAAGTCGAGATTTGGTTGATTTGAGGCGAAGTAATAGTTTCATATTGATAACATACAGTATTACACCAGGCAATGTTAATTTACACGTGCGACAATATGGACTACATATTTATTGATCCATCTTTAGTTGCGTTCAGCTATCCAGCTGGCTTGCGGAACGTCGGTGGTTATACCCAGGTGCCCGCCTGTGCACGAAAATTGCCCGGAGGGGCACCTGGGGTCTTCCTCCACCAATGGAAGCTGGAAAGTCGCCATATGACCTTAGCTGTTGGTGCGACTATAAAATCCAATTCAATCAATTAGTTGCGTTCAAATATATGTTAAGTTATTTTACCTCATAATATATGGTAGTTACTATACTATTTTCTCAGGTAGCGTTGTAGTTCAGTGGATAGAGCACCGGACTTGAAATCAGAAGGTCGTGTGTTCGAGCCCCGAAAGAAGCTAACTTTTTTTTTCTGTAAAAATTACTGTTACCTGTGTAGAGGTACGATGTGATTTCGACATGAGCTTGAAGTTACCAATAAAGACACGCCTACAAAGACGAAATCGATTGATATAGGGACTGTTTAGCTTTAAGGTCGCTCTATTGAATTTAAACAAGACAAACCAGATGTATCACTGATTACGAATGTCATTGTCTACATACTGAAAGGATTGTCGGTATATATTTTGCAGTTGTAAACATAATGATTACAGTAATCGATGTCATACGATAAAGGCGTATACAGCCAAGGTTTTAACAAGCTATCGGTAATTGGACTGCAAATATCAGGCGCATTTATTTTCAATCTTAATTTTTCACGATCACGAACAATTGATTTAGTGGTACTGTCTAGCATTCGCTACTTCACTGAACACATCAAGTGGGTTCTATTAATGATTTTACAGCCATCTTTTAAAATTCACTAGGACGGTTAATAGCATGTCTGTTAAATAAGTAGCTAAACATTTAATAATCTGAGCTACGATCAATATTTTGGTAAGAGAAAAATATCCAGGGTTGGGATATGCAACATTCCAAACAGACAATAAATGACCAGGATATAAATAAGGGAATTGAATTGGGGTTTTACGGCGCACTAACACAAGAAAGGTTATATGGCGCCAAAAAGGGATGAACATGCCAGACTCATCCTCCATTTACATCTAGATAAAATATGGAGAATGGGCCTAGAACCTTCTAACCTGCAGAACTGTAGAGTTGCTGCAAATTATAATGTAGGCACTCCGTTTACGATGTAGTCACGTTTCCACATTTGGTTATACGGTTTCATGAAGAAAACATTGAACGAGAATGATAAAAACATTTGACAAAATGAACATGAAGGCGGGTGGGGCGGGTGGGGCGAGGGGAGGTGGGGGGAGGTCCTACCCCTCTGCCTCTAGCGGATTTGCCAGAGGTAGAGAAAATACCGCTAGAGGCAGAGAGGTAGGGAAATTGATGTATATACATGGTTGGTATATTTGAATAACATTACATACAATGTTTTGCCGTCACAGTATTGTTACAGATGTGATTGTTATTATTTAGATCTATTATAGCACTGAAATAAGACTTAGACATTTAATGTTGCATACGGATATCCCCCACACCACCTCTCCCATATGTTATATCAATCGATTCAAAATATTAATTTGTTCAATTATATATGCAGGCCCGGGTCTACAAAACCTACGTGTAGCTGCGCGCTTAAAAGTCAATAGAAAAATCCCCAAGTTATTAATAGCTGTCATGCGGAGCAAATCGGCGACATGATGACGCTCGTTTTGCAATACATTTAATTTACCGCCAAGTTTAAAAAAGAAATTCCTGTCGTTTTTTTATTTTATATGTTCAGCGTAATTTCTTTTGGTGTTTTATAGTTCATTTAGTTGGGTTTTTTTCAATTAAATACATAAATAATATATTTGAACAGCTCTAAAAATAATACCAATCCTGATGTACTTCCCTTAAAGGTCATAATGTCTTAAACGATTACTAAATATCACTACTTCCCACTTGTACCAACCTACCACAGATAACAGAGCTTGTGTTTACCTAAAGACGCGTTATTATTATGATGTCACTGCAAAAGAACATTGTGACGTAACCCCCTGTGTCTGGTAATCTGTGCAAGCGAGAGAGAATGCAGGTGACCAGGGTCAGACGGAGATGGGAGAAAACTGTGTTTGGAACGACGATAGAGGTGACCTCCCCTGAACAAGGGAGTTAACTATGTGTGGACCACTGATTTTTTCCGCCATAGTATTTGCTGCTCGCGCTACCGTAAGGCTCGCTTGCGCGTCGCCTCTCGCTAATATGATTTGTTTTGGTTTTTAGTGGATTACGTCATTTTCAACACATGTAAGGTTATATATGACGGTCGATATTTTGTGGTGGAGGATGCAGCTCGTCGTTCAAGAAGAGTTGGTCAAATATTTAGACCAACTGCATTCCTTTAAGACGGATGCAACTGCGAGCGGCTTTTAAAAAATGAATCGATTAAACTTTGTAAACAATGAAAGTTCCGTTTCCGTGAAGTAACAGAACGCATTACGGCCGCGTTTAACGAAATTGTATTTTGTCTCGGGTACATTGATGTACATTGATGTATATTTGGGGGCCTTTCTGAATTTCGATGATTTTCGGGTACGTTTCTGTATACATAAATGTACTCCGGGTGTCTTTCTGTAGTACCCGGTACGGGAATGACCCCATCAGCACTGCCATCCATAAGAATAAGGCACTGCCTCAGTACGAGCTCAACTCCAAAACCCACTGGCACTGGATAAAATGAAAACAAGTTATGGACCAGACATTGAACTTAACGTTTAGACCCAACATCAATATTGTTTTTTTCATACCCTACACTACCAAAATTCCTTAGGCCTAATAAAAAAACATGTGTGTTTCCGGTTTCCCGACCGACCCTACTTTATCACCGCCGACCCTAAATATTTTTAGCGGAAAAAAAAAAAAAAAATTAAAATATAGATGATAATTTTATTAGCCAGAGTTGTTAAGCATCTAATCTGGATTGCAAAGGTTATCAAAAAGTTGACTTAGTACAAAAATGGCATAATATATGCGAACAATATATATAAAAAAAATATCTAAAAAAAAAACTTTTTCCTACATACCTACCCTAACTTTTTGACAGGGTGAAACCAGAAACACACAAGTTGTTGTTTTTTAGGCCTTATCGTGAAATTCACGTGAAAAAAAAATAACGTGAAATTCACATTAAGTTCACGTGAACTTCACATGAAAAGGTAACAATTCACTAACGTTAACTAACGTTAAATTATTTTCAACGTGAAATTAATGTGAAAAAACAACAACGTGAAATTCACGTTAAGTTCACGTGAAATTCACGTTAAGTTCACGTGAAATTCACATGAAAATTCACTAACGTTAAATTATTTTCAACGTGAAATTCATGTGAAAAAAAAATAACATGAAATTCACGTGAAATCTACATGAAAAGGTAACAGCTACTAATGTTAAATTATTTTCAACGTGAAATTCATGTGAAAAACAACGTGCAACGTGAAATTCACATGAAATTCATGTGAAAATGTAAACCATTAAGTAACGTGAAATTATTTTTAACGTGAATTTCATATTATAACACTCTTATAGAGTAAGTGAGATTTATATACACATTTCATATTACAAGTTTATAATATTTTGATAGTTAACAAGGAAAACAGGTTCATATTCCCTGCCTGGAAATTATATTCCTCGAGCCATTATTTAATCAGGGCTGTAGCTGGATGAATTTGAACCGTACGCCCGATGGGGTTCCTCTTGACGATCGTAGATTTCATGATTTTTAGCTTAGCTTAAATGTTTGTATAATTCAAGCGAACGAAATCGCACATGTAAAGTCAATTCAAATAGTATAGATGTATTTATATTTTGTATAACAAATTAAAACAAGGGTGCAACATCTCTGCTGGAAATATGTTACCCCTAAACCCCTAATCTCCTACCCCACTTCGGATTTTATTGCATTTTTTGACCATTTATTTGTTTATTTTTTTCTGGCGAACTGTACGTCCGGGCCTGTTAATTATTTCTTGAGGGCTATTCCATTAAAACATACCTGGGACACCAGGAAGGCAATTTAATAAACATCTATGGGTGAATCCTGTTTTCTGAAATTTGGTTCTTTAAACTCAACTTTGCATCTATGAATGTGTGTTCAATTTCAAAAGTGCCTTCCTGGGGTCACATGTATGTTTTAATGGAATAGCCCTGACAGGATCTTTAAAATTAACATAAACAATACAGAGTCATTGTGATATGAAGAGGGTGGTGGGGTTGAGTTGGTTTTTAAATAATTATTCGAGTTATCTGGGGAACGAAACCATTCTTCCAATGTCGACGCATGGATTTAAATCTATCTTGAATACTTAGCTGTAAAAACAGTGATGTTGATTAGAGCTAAAATCTGGTCTTATCAGTAATTATTGACGGGCTACTACACATGCAAATTTGTAGTAGCCTGACTGACTCGATAGGACTTTCTGGTAGCCCGGACATCCAACTTTTGATAGCCCGCGTGCTCCGGGCATGTGATTTGCCGGACCCTGTCCAGTGATAAGCAGCCTTGTGTACAAATATTAAAATAATCTGACAATATTTGTCTGAATTATCGAGCGGGAACTGCCAATCCACTTAACTTTAAGTAAAACATTGGCATAGCTTACACAATGACTTCATAAACAGTAATTATATTGCAGAGAACATGAAGTCCAAATAAATGCTTTTATATATTTAATATGAAATTGAATAACATTATAACATTATGGTTGTTTTATAAATTGTATTTGTATGGACTATGGTAATTGTTCCAGAAATCCTCCAGTCCCTTTAAACATGCATCTGTAATCTCAATATTTGTCTTTAATGTGAGCAAGTCTATACATATTAATGCAAAACAAATTGTGATCCTCCTTATGTTTGATGTACTTTGCTATATGTTGTTGTTACATTTTCATTCTTAAACTGTTTTCCCTTCTCTCATACATGCTCGTGTTGCATCTTCCCCAGAATGGTCATGAATTACACGAAGGCACTGGATAAATGCACCAACTGGCACATACAGTATATCTCATCATCGGAACTCCACTTAAGCCCGTGTGCCCCATTGGGTTGTCCCCCATATTGTGCCTTTAACACAACCGCAATTTCAACCACATTATTAGAACCAGTCACTCGAATCAGTTGTTTCACCTTTACAATTTTTTCCTGAAAATAGTGATAAAAACATGTATTTAATAATGTTATTTTCTACATTTATAGAATAGCATTACCAAACACCCAACTTGCTTCTTAGTAATCTAAATCCCAGGCCCCTACATAAAATAGCATTAGAACACCTCATATTGTTATTCTGGAAATGTAGTTATTTATCAATGATGTTTTTAGTATAAAAACCTGTTTTACGGCTCCAAAAGAACTTTGCATTGAAAAAAACATTTTATAATGTATAAAATATGTAAATCTAGATGGCTGCTGGGGTGTCACGAAATACCCAAATCTTCATATTTCCACCAAATCCACCCAAATCTACCCCTAAACATCACAAATCCACAAAAAAAATCTACATTATATTGTAGTGCAATGATGTTATTGTATGAAATATCACAAACAAATAAATCATTTTTGCAAAATGAAGATGTAGTTGTTAATTTGTTACCTGATTAACCATTTTTGCGTTATTTTTACACATTGTGATAACAACATCTATTATTTGTACACACATTGTGATATTCATCGACCTGGGTGGCAACGAAATCAACTCACGTTCGTCGGTAGAAAGAATCTTCGACTGATTGCAGACAATCGTAGAAGACCTACGCTTCACATGGGTTCAACTAATCTACATTGCCAGTATAATTGAGCGTGGCTCTTTTAGGCTGTCTTCTGGCTTGACCAGAGAGATATAAAATCCGACGTAGTGTTAACAAAAAACTGGAAATACCTAGGGTCAGACCTAATTGACGTTGGGAAATATATACTATTTCCTAGGCATTATGATAAGGACTTGGTTCATCCCGAGTCACGACAGGGAGGGATTGCAAGGCATCATATACAGATGCTTTGAAAATCATCTATACGTTTAAATCTCGGCCCTTTTCAGGGCCAGCCTCAAACAGTCCTTTTCAGGACCAACAATATATATATGAGAGAAAATATCTTTCAATATAGCATTTTTCAACAAATCAAGGGCCATAACCTGTCGTTACTTACTAGATCTAGCTGGTTTTCTAACTTTTCCAAAATTTCATTGATATGCCGTGCTTTGCACAACTATACATCATACTGAGGCTTCCTGCCAAATTTTGTAGAAATCCAACAAGCCGTTTAGGAGGAGTAGCGCCGACAAGAAATGTAAAGTAAAAATGTCAAAGTGCCATAAACTCCGTCATAAATCAGCAAACTGGAAAAAAAAGCGTGATATGCACAACTAGACATCTTACCGATGCTTCCTGACAAGTTTCGTCAAATTCCAACAAGGCGTTTAGAAGGAGTAGCGCCGACAATAAATTTAAAAAAAAATGTCAAGGGGCCGTAACTCCATCAAAAATCAACGAACCGGAAAAAAATGCAAAGGCACAGCAATGCTTCCTGCAAATATATATTTATTAAAAAAAAAAGGCAAAACATCTGGAAAAGTTTAGTAAACATCAGATGAAAAATGAAAGCCCTATCATATTAACGAGGCAAAATGTAGAATTTTTAACTAAATCAAGGCCATAACCTCTGCTGTTTTTGGTCCGTTCTGGCTGGTTTTCGAACTTGTGCGAGCTTTCATTGATATTAACTATCTGGTAAAGTTTGGTAAAGATCGGATGAAAAATGAAGGCCTTTGGCCAGTAGAGCTAAAAATCATCAGCTCCAAAAAGTAGGTCAAGGTCATAGATGAAATCCAGGCATCCAAAAAAAAGATGCACTACCGAAGACACAACTATGTCAAAATAGAATATGTTTTCTTCCAAAGATTAAGCTATAAATTAGGTTGGATGGTGAAGGTCACATCCACATTTGCTTTATCACGTTGCAATGTACCACTCAAGATACAACTATAAGCAAAGTTTTAATGCATACAGTTTGCGATAAAGTGACCTAAATGCAAAAGTTGAACCTAAAAACTATTAAGTTATCTGCCCTTTGCTTGGAGGGTCAAGGTCACTTCCACATGCTTTGTCACGTTGCCATGTACCACCCAAGATACAACTTTAGACTTTAAGCAAAGTTTGAAAAGTCTAGTGCATACAGTTTGTGAAAAAGTGACCTAAACGCAAGAGTTGAACCTAAAAATTAGTAAGTTATCTGCCCTTTGCTTGGAGGGTCAAGGTCACTTCCACATTTGCTTTGTCACGTTGCGATGTACCACCCATGATACAATTATAAGCAAAGTTTGAAACTTCTAGTGCATACAGTTTGTGAGAAAATGACCTACACGCAAAACTTGAATGTTGCCGCCGCAGCCGCCGCCGGAAAAGCAACACCTATGTCTCTTTTTTTCTTCGAAAAGGCGAGACAAAAACTAACTACAACGCGTCATACATCAACTTTTAATGTTGTTATCACAATGTGTGTACAAATAACTAATGTTGTTATCACGATGTGTAAAAATGACGCGAAAATCGTTAATCCGGTAACAAATTAACAATTACATCTTCATTTTGCTAAAATGATTTTTGTTTTGTTATATTTGATACAATTACATCATTGTAACAATAACATCATTGTACTACAGTATAATGTAGATGTTTTGTGGATTTGTGATGTTTAGTGGTAGATTTGGTGTAGATTTGGGTGGATTTGATGGAAATAGGTAGATTTGGGTGTTTCGTGTTACCGGGCTGCTGTCGCATGTCAAGCAGCTGTGGGCACAGGGCTCGAAATTAGCACTAGTCCTGTAGCCCGAGGCTAGCAAAAATGCTGCCGGGCTAGCAAATGTTTGTGTCTGGGTAGTCGGATGGGCTAGTAACAAAAAAAAATCAAATAAGAAATAAATTATAATCGATAGATTGTGTAGTGACAGCACTGTCTAACCTAACAGGTTTTTAAAAAATCTGATATTTTCAAATTTTCAATAAATGCATGCCTATAGGTAAAAACCGAAACTTGAAAATAGTATTTTCTGTTGAATATTATATTGGGCTAGTAAATTTTGAGCAGGTCTAGTGATTTTACCCAACTACTAGACCGGTAAACTAAACATGTTAATTTCTAGCCCTGGGCATGTCACAAAAGATGATTTAATTATATGGAAACCAATGAACCCATGCTGGGGTATAAAAAAAATGTTTAAACCTGGGACGTGACATCATCTAGATTCAAACCCTGTCTTCTGGGTCGAGAGGCAAGTTAGTCTCATTTATTCGTCATCTGGGGTGGGTTTTTGTCACATACGGATGTTTATAGATGTACCCACGCTGTCGAAGGACGGTGCATGCAGTCCGTTGAATAATTGTCATATTTTGACAGATCAACGTATACTATAGATGCCATTGTAGGATGCGCATATCAAAAATTGTATCGCCATTCGTAATAGTAGACGCCATTCGTAATAGTAGACGTGCATTTTATCCAATAAGAGGCGAGTATGCGCACTCCCATAAATTATTAATCATTTTTTAAATAAAAAACAATACTTACAACTTTATGAAGACGAGAGTTTATCAAGACTGTCATCATGTACGTATGGTTTGAATTGAAGGGGAACCAAGTATCTTTATCTCCTTCATCAATTGTTTTCAAATTAGTTAAGGTCTGTGATGGCATTCCAGTCCAAGCTCACGGGAATGTCTTCAATAATTACTGACTCATCCAATATGGTTTGTCCATTCACAGACATATTAACATTGTTGTTAGATCTGTGGTCCATTTGACATATGTAGATTCCTGCTTCATTAACCGTCGTCCAAAAAATCATTGTTGGAATCATGTTCAAATTCAGACTGTAAATTGGCTTGATCCTTCATTAGGTCCTTGAACTGACGTTCAGAATAATTGTACGGACACATTTGTCACCCCTAGTGTGTGATAAACAAGCAAGCGATACACGAACATGTTGGATCGTTCTAATAACATGACATAATAAATGCTTGTCATATAAATACAGTGCTTTGGGGAGTATAGAATCACTTGGGTTAAACGTCTCATTTTAAAATGAAAGGAAAATGTTTACTTAATTTCTGATTGAGATTTACCTTTTTAGTTGTATGATAGCAAAATTTCTAAAATTATTGTCCTGAAGCTGTGATTTTTTAATAGGCGTTTGTTCACCAATATTTACATAATATCATTTTATCCTTAAAAGTGCCAAAATTCAACAAGTTACCTTAACTGATGATTGCATTTTGACTTTTGTCCCTAACATTTGTTAAAATAGCAAATATTTATTTCTGAGTTTATTGTGACAGTATGAATTTTTCGTTTCAAAAACACACTTCATTCAGGTAGTATAGAATCATTTTTTCTGAGAGTTGTGGCACGTAGTGATATATTTTACATGGAAAAATGTCCAAATAATTTCACCGTTGAATAAATTTATGCTTATATGATATATCTTCAAGCCTGGAAAGTTTTAAAATAATCTAAAATATATGAGCCGAGAAAATTGATATTAAACAGGAACTGATTCTTTACTACAATGATTCTATACACCCCAAAGCACTGTAGGGTAACACTAGCGGATCCACCCTAAAAATTCCGGATCATACATGTATGTCCATGTTACTGTAGATAAAATATCAAACAATTTCGTTGCACGCCCTCAGTATAAATTTTTATCTCGCTCGCTTCGCTCGCTCGGCGCATAATGGCTAACGAGTG
>JAWPHD010019757.1:0-34402 GCA_037043455.1 Cyrtodaria siliqua | reverse complement strand
ATTTTCTTTAAATTACCTTATTTCATAGATATTTCCATCACAAGGCCTTTGAAAGTGTGAAAAAGACAAGTTTCCCAGCTCAACCTCTCTGCACATGTCTGTGTTTACAAACAGTATTGAATCCGCACTGAATATTGACAATATTGCAATTTCAATGGATGTTAAATTTCAAAAACATGAACACATATTGTTTTAATTTAATTTAAGGGTCCTAGCTAATGGGGATTATTTTACCTATACCTTACTGATTTGAATTTGTTTTATTTTCACTTGAATGATCTTTGAAAACCGCGAGATTACTTCATAGTATGTGTAAAGTATCAATCAATCAATCAATCAATAGAATAATTTAATACTTGTCTCGTTCTTTGCCCTTCAGAATCTGTAACCTCTGATTCCTCCATCTTAAATAAATTTCCCGCATTTCTCTTCTTCAAAAAACATGATTCATATGTCAAATGTGGTAAGTCATAAGTCGTAAGTCACAGGTCATTACTAGTATGCCAATGTATACACATGTTTATAATGCTTGTTTTTTCAACACACATGTCAACATACAGGTTGCCATAAAGAGAATTTGCTAAGCGAAATTTGAAAACATTATACTCTTATTTAGGCCAGTAGCTGGATGGATGATTCCTCATTAAATTCGCTACCGGGTTTTGAACCCACGACCTTAGTGAGGTGAGCGCCAAACGTCTGAGCCAATGCCACACCAAAATTTGTCAAAAGCTATACATCAGTAAAATCAAAGTAGATATAAAAGTCGAACAGGAAATGTAGCAATCAAGGACTATTCAAGCAAAAACAATCATAGAAATCCACAATAAGCGGATATAATAGTCGAACAGGAAATGTAGCAATCAAGGAGTTTTCAAGCAAAAGCAATCATAGGCATCCACAATAAGTGGATATAATAGTCGAACAGAAAATGCAGCATTCAAGGACCACAGTCAGTCACAAACACTCAGAAACAAACAACAACTACAAATATGAATAAAAGGCAAGATATGACACCGCAAAAATTAACGGGTTGACAATAGGGCTACCGCATTTGAACGGTCTGTCGCAAAAAAGGTCGCTGGGGGTTTAAACTAGTTTCTATGGTGCATCAAACCTCACTCTTACCATAGTTCATCCTAATAAAACGAGGCAGTGGAAATAAAGATATCCCCGTCAGGTTATACTCTCTAACAAACAAGCATTTATAGGCAGTATAAGTAAAACACATACATGATTATGTATATATAATGTAAAAAACAAAAAGCCACAAAAGCAAATACTGAATGACTTGGCAGAAGCCAGGGCAACAAGTGAACAAATCGTTAAGGTTACGACAAGACAAGTCCACACTCTGTCCGGTCATCGCACAATCAAACAGTTCGACACTATGTGCTTTCCTTTTTGATTGTGAGATGACCGGACAGATTGTGGACCCTTTGATGATGTCTACCTAAATCCGCTTAGGACTGTATCGTTTGATGTTTGTCTTCAATCCTGTCTTGTCGTACCCTTAATGGTGTGTTCTCTTGTAGTCCTGGCTTCTGCAATGTCACTGAGTACTTGCTTTGTGGCTTTCTTTGCTTTTGTTATTTTTATATTATATAATTTTACATTATCATTTATGTGTTTTACTTATACTGACCATTAATGCTGCCTTGTTTGTTAGAGAGTATAATTCGGCGGGGATATCTTTATTTACACTGTCCCGTTTTAAATGGTAAGAGTGCAGTTTGATGCACCACAGAACCTGGCATCTTTCCAAGGGGTAGCCTATTGTCAAACATTTAGGTTTTCGGTGTCATATCTTGCCTTTTATTCCTTTTGTAGTTGTTGTTTGCTGATGTGCGTGTTTTGTGGATGACTGTGGTCCTTGAATGCTGCAGTTCGACTATTATATCCACTTATTGTGGATTTCTATGACTGTTTTTATTTAAAAGCTACATTTACTGTTTGAAATGGCATTGGTGGTTAGAGAATAGTTCATGGCGGGGATTTCTTTATTTACAATGTCCCGTTTTATTGGGATGACAGTAGGGTAAGTGTGAGGTTTGGTGCACCCTAGAACCTGGTTTAAAGCCCAAGCGGCCTTTTTTGCCACTGACCGTTCCAAGGCGGTAGCCCTATTGTAAACCCTTTTGTCTTATTTTCCTTTATTCATTTTTGTCTCGCCTTTTCGAAGAAAAAAAGAGACATAGGTGTTGCTTTTCCGGCGGCGGCGGCGGCGGCGTCAACATTCAAGTGTTGCGTTCAGGTCATTTTCTCACAAACTGTTACACTAAAACTTTGAAAAGTTGCTTATAGTTGTATCTTGAGTGGTACATCGCAACGTGACAAAGCAAATGTGGATGTGCCCATGACCCTTCAAGCAAAGGGCAGATATCTTAATAATTTACCTTTAACTTTTACGTTGAGGTCAATTTCGCGCAAACTGTATGCACTACACCTTTCAAACTTTATTTATAGTTGTATCTAGGGTGGTACATCGCAACGTGCCAAAGCAAATGCGGATGTGACCTTCACCATCCAAGCAAAGGCCAGATAACTTTAATTGTTACACTCATGAACTATAATTATGCACTATATGTTTTAATTTTGACATAGATGTGTCTTAGGTTATGCATCTGTTTGGACGCATGAATTTCATCTATGAACTTGATCTAATTTTTGGAGTTGATGATTTTTAGCTCTACGGACCAAGGGCCAGCAGAGCTTATGGGATGGCGAGTTGTCTACCGTCCGTCCGTCGTCCGTCTGTCGTCTGTTAACTTTTACATCGTTAAGACGATAGGTCTTCATTTTTCATCCGATCTTTACCAAACTTTAATAGATTGTTAATATCAATAACAAGTCGGATAAGGCCAAAATCAGCTAGATTGGACCAATAATAACAGAGTTATAGCCCTTGATTTAGTTAACCATGCTATATTTTACCTGGTTAAGACGATAGGGCCTTCATTCTTCCTCCGATCTTTACCAAACTGTACCAGATTGTTAACATCAATAAAAGTTCAGATAAGTTTGACAACCAGTCAGATTGAACTTGTATCAGCGGAGTTATGGCACTTGATTTAGTTGAAAATGCTATATTTTGCGTTGTTAAGACGATAGGGCCTTCGTTTTTCATCCGATCTTTACCAAACTTTTAACAGATTGTTAATATCAATGACCGCTCGGACAAGTTAGAAAACCAGCCAGATCGGACCATGACTCTTGATTTAGTTAAAAATGCTATATTTTGCCTGGTTAAGACGATAGGGCCTTCATTCTTCATTCGATCTTTACCAAACTATACCAGATCTGCAAATACACAGCTAGGCCACCCTTTCGTAGTGCGGCGCCGCAGTCGAAGTCACACATCCCGATTTCTGGCCCTAGATATACCTCAGACATTATGTAAGCGAACAGTTTACACTACTCGTAAACTGTCACACTGAAAGTTTAATGAAACTTAATAGGATATGTTGTCTGCTTTTTGATACGCAGGCTTCATAACCGCTGCTCCCAACTTAATTCCAATATGTTTATTTCGCTCATCGGGGCATTTAATTTTATTAGAAACTGGGACCATACACCGTACGACATGGGGACGCAGTACACTCCATGTCCACCGCCATATGCATGCCATCTTCGGGATGGTTAAAATTGTATACTATTGATTTTATGAATGTCTAGTTCTGCTCAACCCGGGGCTAGAGGGCGTGAGAGGTAGCTAGCATATTTCACTATCGCGCATGTATAGTCTCAATCAAACCGAAACTGCAATATTTCGTATGTGTCGTGCTCGGCCGTTTCCAAAGGTCCATTATCATACTTCTTTTTTTAAGCTATAGTTGAACGATATTTAACATACATAAGTTTCATAAATTTAATTGTTTTATATTAAGGCAGTCTTGACGAAGAAATCTTTTTCACCAGACAGTGACACAAATCACAATCTTAGTTTAAACTTACCATTACCTTCTCGTCTGATGTTAACAACACAGATGCAAGGCATTACCTCTTTTTCTCAAATCCAGTATATGCGCATGACAGTCACACGTGTATAATATCTCTAAGACAAGTAGTCTACTTTTCCTGTCCGATCTTTTTATATTTCTTTCTTCTTGCATGCCAACTTTTAGCATTTTACTGTTGGTAATACATTTATGAAAATTGGCCTATACTTGGAGGAATATATTTCAAACTTTAAACCGTTTAGTGTTGTTTTAAAAAATATTATTTAAAATATTATTTAAAAAAACACTAAACGGTTTAAAGTTTGAAATATATTCCTCCAAGTATGGGCCAATTTTCATAAATGTATTACCAACAGTAAAACTCTAAAAAAAAATTATATGAATTTTTCAATTTAGATCTTGTCGTTTGACAATTTGGGGTTGATGCACTATTTTCAAACACGTTTATTCCAAAAGGCTCTGAAAAAACTGAAAATAGCTAAAAGAATTATCAAAATGCCATGAAAAACAAAGGAGATATGACCTATTGAAAATGTGCAAAGAAACATAAATGGAGGCGGCCATTTTGGAACGATGACGTCATCGCGCCTTTTTACCATATATGGCATATTAATAAAATGTATTTTAAATCAAAGAAAATCACTGCAAATGAAAAATAAGCATGCAATTTATACATTTTACGTATGTATATTTATTTGCAGTGATTTTCTTTGCTTTAAAATGTATTTTGTCAATATGTCATATATGGTAAAAAAGGGCGATGACGTCAACGTTCCAAGATTGCCGCATCAATTTTTGTTCTTCGCAAATTTTCAATAGGTCATATCTTTCTTAAATTTGCTAAAATTTGAATATATTTGAATAAATGTAATTGTGCTAGATTGAAAAATAAAGGTTCATTATAACCTTGGAGTAAAGTAACGAGACTGCATGGTTACGTTACTTAAAGGGTTTAAGGGTTACTTTCTTTATAAGTACGAATATGGCCTGGAGTGTAGTTAAATGGATGCATGCAAGTTCACCTTGCCCGGCAGCAACAATAAAAATATTCAGACTGTCATCAAAGGAGGCATTAAACATATGCACCACAGATTATCTACGTCTAAAATATTTAGAACCCCACTTCCCCATACCCACTTCATCCACCCCTCCCACACACACGCACACGTACATGCGCACGCGTACGCGCACACGCACACATACACATGCATCATATGTTTCTTGTTTACTTCTTTTATAAAACCGATCTAGCTACGTGCATGAGCGCAAAACCGCTCTAGCTACGCCCCAGAGCTGTATTCCCACCATGACAACGGGGCATCACGAGCAATCAGTGTTTTAACACGCTATGATAATATCATTTTTAAAGACAGTTTGGACGTTTGGTTTTATCTCTCGTATATTCAAACACACCCGTACAGGAATTTGATCAATATACCCGTACAGAAGCTCACAATTTAGCTCAAACTAACCGTAATGAAAAACTCTTACAACCAGTTCAGTCAAATAACGCTGACGCTCGTTACACCTAATAGCAATAATATGTGAAGCACCGAGTTTCGTGTGCTATATTGAGGCTTACAAATTCGAGTTATAGATCGCCTAGCAGGGTAGGAAAGTGTTAAAATGTTAGATGAAATCTATTCCTAACTAAAAATGAATTGCTGAACTTTTTTGAATGATGTTTGAAGGTGGAATTGTTCTTTAAAATGTTACTTCCTAGAGAGCAATCGCATACTGACCAAGTACACGAATGCTTGTAAGTGTTGTTTTATGTTTTCTGGATATGATCTGCAAACTGTTAAGTTATAAACTGTTCCTATTTTACTTTGGCTGTTTGCAGCTTTGCAATGTTGCATTAAATAGTCCGTTCTGATAAAAAATATGGACATGTACAGGTGAATTTCGCCGCCATGTTTGCTCAAATTATTGGTTTCCACCGTGCAGGCTCCCATAGCCCATAGCCTGCATATCTCCTAAGCCAGTAGGCAGATTTGGATTTCCTGTTCCATAAACAGTCAACGTGTCACGTCTGTCTCCCATTTGTTTGATCAATGTCAAGATTTGGAAGATTAAAGTTGAATATCTTCTCCTAAACCAGCGGGTAGATAAGTTATCACTGCGTAAATGCTTATAACATATTCGCGACCTATCCCGTCACCTCCCAGGTTCCTGTCACCAAGTTAAATGCCACATTATAATTCAAATGCCATAGTTGGGTAGCAGTATCTCCTGAACCAGTGGATGGATTTGGATTTGTAATTGCATAAATCTGAACAGGTGCCTTTAATACTAGGTACCTGTTTCTAAGGTCAAGGTCACATATAAGCTCTAAAGGTCTAGGTTAGTTATATGCGTGCTTTTTTGCCACTGACCTTTCAGGCGGTACCCTTTCTGACGGCTGCCTAGCATGGCAGACACTTAGGGATCACTTTCTCCGTCATCCGTCGTCGTCCGTCGTCGTCACACATTAACCGCAACCTAACCTTGGGCATAAATTGAAAAGTATTTGACCTATGTTCATGAAATTTCACAAACTTCTTCATCTTACCCCTATAAATGTCATGCCCATGTCCAATAACCCCGATTTTCATTAGGCAGAGTTATTCCCAATTTCATAAAACTTTTAACTGCAACCTACCCGAGCTGATATAAGGACATGACAAGTGACACAAGTATTCCATGGAACATTGTAATTTTGATGTCGCACCTTATATTACCTTTAATGAACAGACTCTATTAACACCGAGCCTGCTACTTTTCTCTCTCGTTTGTGTTCGTTGATTCCTATGGATCCCTTTATCAGTATTTATACATGTAAGCAAAGGCATGCACGTTGCACAGAATATATCTTCATTACTCTATTAAAACATTCCCCATTTCATATTGCATTTAAATCATCGTAGAAAGGTTGTGAATTACTTATTTTTACAATTGTATACATAAAATGTAATAAATATTTACTAAAATAAATGCATAAGAAATGTGTCAATAGTGGGTGGGATAACTTGACTTCCGATTTTAACAAAATAGTGATTTTAAGCAGATTAGAATTCCGGAAAAAAGCTTATTTATCCTTTATTAAACTTAAATGAATTATAAACTTGCATATTTAAAAAGTACCTTAATAATTATAAAAGAACATAACATGCACAAATGAACATCTAAACTGTGAGGCGAGGGCTACAGTGAAATGCCTACTATTGTTCGAATATAAGCTACCTGTTCCGAATTGCTATCAAGGACAAATGTCATCTACAGACATTGCTCTTTTCAAAAAGTGATGGTAGAATTTGTCACCTTAGTTTGTAGCAATATCGAAAATGGTGAGCTCAAGGTCTATTGTGGAAGCAGATATCATGGAAGATAACTATGATGCGAGAATACGTTTGAAGTCTCTGTGGAATTATTTCATTATGCATTTACTCTCGCTATATCAATTGCGAGAGTATATAAAATTACATATATATTGTGCAAAACACGTTACAAGTATTGTTCTCTAATTCCTATTAATAAATACTAAGTATTTGCAGCGAAATCATCTTTCACTCGATTGAGTTTGGAACTTTGCCTGGGGATGTTACGCTCGTCAGGAAGTCTGCACACGTCTGGCTTTCCACATAATGAATTACTGGTATTGAATTCCTCTATTATCGAATGATAAAATAAGTTTTTTATTATTCAAATACAGGATGCAGGTGTTTTCAAATTATTTCGGAGATGGTGGTTTAAATAGCTGTTGTTCGTTACGAATAATAAAGAAAGGGGTAACTGAGATAGATTCTAGTTGTATGCACCAGGGGTTTGCTCTGCTGGCCGAAGGTAAGCAGAGCTTGTAGGATGGAGAGTTGTCCGTCGTACGTCCGTCGTCCGCAAGTTAACGTTTGCCTCTTTTACACGAAAGCACCTTCATTTTACATCCGATCTTTTTCTTTACCTGATTGTTGATATTAATGAAAGCTCAGACGAGTTCGAAAACCAGCCATTTCGGACCATTAACGCTGGAGTTATGGCCCTTGGTTTAATTGAAATTGTTATATTTTGCTTCGTTAACGCGCTAGGACCTTTATTTTCCATCCGATCTTTTTCAAACTAACTTTACCAGATTGTTGATATCAATGAAAGCTCGGACGATTTCGAAAATCAGCCATTTCGGACCATTAACACTGGAGTTATCGCCCTTGGTTTAAGTGAATTGCTATATTTTGCTTCGTTAACGCGCTAGGACCTTTATTTTCCATCTGATCTTTTTCAAACTAACTTTACCAGATTATTGATATCAATGAAAGCTGGAACGTGTTCGAAACCCAGCCAGATCGGACCATTTACACCGGAGTTATGGCCTTTGATTTTCGGAAATATGCTATAATTCGGCCTCGTTAACACGATAGGCCTTCATTTTCCATCCGATCTTTTTTCACACACTTCACACGATTGTTGATATCAATGAAAGCTCTGACGAGTTCGAAAACCAGCCAGATCGGATCAGTAACGCCAGAGTTATGTCCCTTGATTTAGTTAATAGCCATAGTTAAAATTGCTATATGTTGCCTCGTTAACGCAATAGGGCCTTCATGTTTCATCCGAACTTTCTGAATCTTTACCAGATTATTATTATCAATAAAAGCTAGAACAAATTCCAAAAGCAGTCAGATCGGACCAGTACCGCCGGAGTTATTGCTCTTTAATTTCTGAAATATGCTATAATTTGGCATCATTAACACTATGGGGCCTTCATTTTTCATCTGATCCTTTTCAAACTTTACATGATTGTTGATATCAATAAAAACTCTAAAGAGTTCTAAAACTAGCCATATCGGACCAGTTACACCAGAGTTGTGGCCTTTGATTTAGTTAAAAATGCTGTATTTTGCCTTGTTAAGACGATAGGGCCGATACACGAGACCGCCAGGTTTACGTCCCCATCCGACGGACGAGGCTTAGGGAAAGTGGCATTCAGAAAGACATGTTTCAGTAGAAGGGCCTTAACAATATCTCTAATATGATTGGTTAATAATAATATACAAACTATCTATTTATAATAACAAACATGGGAGACAAGTGTGTACGATATACATAGTCCTCGAACAGATGTCTTATTAATAAGCACTATGTGATAGTAGGGGGTAAAAAAACGACGGGACGGTTACAGGACAAAAACACATTTGTGTTTGTTTTGGCCTTTATAGAAGAAGATCGTTTTAACTTTCTTAATAAGAAACAGAAACTACACTTTTTGCCATTGGGGACTATGTCCTATCAAGGAATATCCTTAGCGTTTCAGTTGCGAATTACATCTTATCATGCCCTAATAACATCTATGTCCTGGTGGCACAGTTATTAGCGCACCGCTTCTCGACAATGTAGCCTGGGTTCGGTTTCCCGATTCGTCGCTGGCGGTACAGTGGTCTCCCAGCCGGATACTGGTCTAGATCATCTACGACGCTTGTTTGTTTTCCGACAAACGCCTAGAACAGTTCTCCTAAACAAAGTTTGATTTTTGCTGAGATTCTGGTATCGTTTCTGATTGGCTGAGACAGAAACACCTGCTATCCAAGATGTACAGAAAGGCAGAATGATATAAATAAACGTAGAGGGAAATTTCATTATTATATCGACGAACTAAATGCGGATGGTCAGAAATACTTTAATAAAAGAAAAAAAAACGGTCACGTGATTCCGGTTTCAAATTTGTTTCTGCACAAATGATGAAGACGTTTGTATTTACAATTAAGTGTCGAAGATGGTCAAGACTAACCGGACTCGTGCATTTCTCCCCGGGTTCTAAAGTTTCCTCCCACATCAGTACATGTACCCCACTGCCGATGTAGAGTGATTTGTATACACTGTTCTGCTCGTTTCGTTATCGATGGTAAATGGATACAATGAATAAGATTAATACCTTAGTAGCATGGATTACTCCGATATTGAAATCGATTCCAACAACACCGTAGAGGAAATATGAATATTGAATACCCATCTAGATAAATAGAAATCTGGCAGGAAGCAAATATATGGCGTACTGGCCTTGAGGTCCTTGCACTACTAGCCTGAAGCTACCTGCGCAAATAACGTTGTTTTCTGCCATAGTTTGTTAAATTAGGTTTAAACATAGTGCCATCCATTTGTTTACATGATATGTAAATGGATAGGGTCACAAGTCCTTACATATTAGTTACGACCCTTCCCAATAGTGAATACAATTTGATTATAAAGAACTGATATAATGATTTCTTTCATGAACTTGATACAATTAAGAGTTTCTATTACTTTAGTATTTAGTTTAATGGATATCAATGCTCACCCTCTTCTACATTTAAAACATATTTTAATATGTTCTCGATTATGGATTAATAAGTGCAAAAGTCATAAGCCATATTTGATGTTAACATCATCATATGGTAACTAGACAACCAAGCCAGTGTATACATTTTTAATTTGATCTAAGATACTGATGTACTTCACTTTGAGCACTGAAATTCAAATATTCGGCTTTGCCCACATTAAAATATTAATATATATGTAAATTGGGTGTCCCGGCTCAGAGATCTCGCTTCGCTCGATCCTGATCCGGTAACACCCAATTTACATATATATGTATTAATTCACAATCACCATAAAATGGTGATTTTACTTGATTTATAAAACTTTTTTAAAATAGGGGTAGTGAAGATTGCAAGTTTATTTTTTTTTATAAGTTATCAAAATTATAAAATGTTTCTTTAATACAAAACAAATTTGTTGATTTGTTATTAAAATTACATTCAAATCAACAATTTTCTGACCTTGAATACAAAGGTGGTGGATCATACTCAAACACACTACTAAAACAATAAATCACACACTTTTTAGATTTTTTTGTAAGGTTGCCATTGCTTCCTTTCTTCCCTGTTCTACTAGTTCTTTTTTTTGAACTTCACTTATTTCAGCCTTTTTTTGTTTGGTGTCCTGTTTTAAACTATAATATTTATCCAACTCATCTAAAATCATCTTAAACTCTTGATCAGATATTTGTGCATCACTCAACGCTTTTGATATTAACTGCTTTATACTATTTAACTTAGCCTCTGCCAAAGTTTTTATTTCATGATGTTTTTGAGCTTTTACATTAAGCTTGCGTCTGATAAAATTAACACAAACACCTGTAGCTCCACATATTATTGCTGCTATTTCCAAAGGTAACAAAACTGGAATAACAAATCCAATCCCAGCCATAATAACACCTGCTGATATCAAGGTAGTGTCAATTCCATCTGTAATATTAATACCACGTTTATATTTTTTATAAAGTGACTGACGTATATCTCGTTCTGTAATTAACTTTTTTTCAATCTCTGAAATCTTTTGTAATCTATAATTTTGTCCGTTTTCCACTGAATTTTCCACTGACAAATCAGGATATAAACTTGGTGCTGTCGGTTGCTTCATTTTTTATTAATAAATAAAAAATTAAATTAATTCAATTAATAATGATGCCACCGTATTTACAGCTGTAGCGTTAGCAACCTTGCATACAAAGTTAACAACAGAACCAACACCAATTTCTAAAGGTTCGTCAAAGTTATCATGATTGCGTGGAATGATGTGAAGCGTTATACCATAATTTGGTTGTTCAACACCATTGACAGAAACTATTACAGATACGTCACCAACTAATCGTTCACATGCTAAACCTATTCCCATAATCCGTCCACGGCGTGTCATTACATGCCCCACATTTTTTTCTGCTCCACCATTACCAAATGAGAGTATTCTGTTTGACACAAGTGGGCCCTTAGCCTCTGCAAATATTGTTATAATCCCATATTTAAGATTATCAACTCTATTTTTCAAATGATTAAACTGGTCAACAAAAGGCATAATTCGCCTATATAAATTTTGAACATCATTTATCAAAGCCTCTAAGTCTTCTGTTTTTTTAGGTCTTGTTGGTGGTCCAAATATACTCATTGTTTTTTTTATAAAAATATATTTTTTAAATAATGTCTAAAACACAACTCATAGGCAAACCGTGATTATCTATTTTGTTGCCATACTCATCTCTAACTTCTATTTTTAATTCAGTAATTGCATCATTCATAAGACAGTGATATTCAGGATAAAAACTTGTATATACTATATCTCCGAACTTCTTATTTACTACAGGCACAACACCTATAATAGTGCTTGGTGCACCATTGAAATAATTACTACTTGTATTAACTTGTTTCAGATGAACATATAGCTGTTTATAAGGAGCTAAATCAATTGAGTGATCTCCAACACGAGGACCTTTTAACCATTTTCTGTCCTCGAATCCCAGCATTTTTGAAAGACCGCTTGATAATCGTGTCTCTATTGGCGAATTGAAAATGGCTGTAGCATTGTGGACCATAACGCCCAGGTTAATATCCCTATTTAGAATTCTTAAATGTCTATTCAAATCTTCAATGTTATAGAGTCCATCTGCTAAATGTTGTATGTTATCTGGGTTTCTTGTCTTTGCGGTTTCATGAATAATATTATACCAACCGATAGTGTATGTAAAACTCCTTAATCCAAAGCGCTTAGTTCCATCTCTATTATCGATATACTGTTGCAAATTAATAGAGTTGTCTATGTTTGAAATTGTATGAATCATTTTTTTTAATTTATATATATATAAAAACACAAATAAAAATGATTTCTAAAGAATTCAAATATAACCCGGATGCTCAATATTTAAATACTTTCAGCAAGAAAGTGATAGATATAATAAATCAAAACATAGTTATTACATCAGACGGTAAAGGCTTTAAAGCATCATTTCCCAATGTCTTTGAAAAATACAAACTTTCATACGTTAAATCAGATGCTATAGTCCAACGCTGGGGAACAGATTGGATGTTATTTTGGCAGAATCAGTTAAACTTTGCTATTTGGTGTGCGACAACTGGATGTGGTATTGATTTTAACAATCATCTAAAAGCTGATACTCTGGTTGGTTCGTTATTTCGATTTCATGTCTATTACCAAGTCAGAAGAATACTATTTGAAATGAGTGTAGCAATGCCGCAAGACTCAAATTGGAATGCATTTAGTAACACATATAACCGAAACGCATACGAGAGAATATGCAAGGAGTTTAACGTTGACTTATATTCAGACTGGAGACAGAAACAAAGCTATAATAATGGTCTAGGAACAATTTATAATTACTGGACAAATATTGGTTATCATCCTTTGGTAAATACTGCATACGACAACAAAACGATGAGTTTTACAGTCTATGAGAGTGATAAAACTTATCATATTGATTACATTGCGCAAGGATTTGAGGCTGATAATAGTTGGTCTACTTTTATACTAGATTGTTCTGTAGGATTTACAAGAGCTGGAGTAGAAAGAATCAATGACAGCATAAGAACATACTGCTGGGCAATTCTTGGTTCACAATCACAAACAAGAACAGATATACTTGGAACTGGAACAGCATTTGATGCACAAAAACAATTTCTGGCAAATGTAGAGGACGCAATAAATAGCCCCATCGACTTACCCAGTCAAATTTCAAGATATGAAAACACCCTAAAATATGCAAGAAGTAAAGTAAATTTTGTCTATGGAAGTGGATTGTATATGTCTCCGAGCGACATGGAATTAAGAATTGGAACAATACAAGACTACAATAATGAAATTGTAATAGCAACCGATGCACAAGCATTAGGATTGAATAATGATGTAAATGTAAAACCAGTGCCACCAAAAAATATTCAACCTTTTCAAGGCACCACAACAAAGAAATTTTTACCGGAACATTCTGATAAATCAATACATAAAACTGTGGAGCATAACCCACCAGAAATAAAAAAATAGCGATTGAACATGAAGATAACAAAACAACTATAATTGTTGGTACCATAGTAATAGGTCTTGCTGCATTACTTATTTACGAGATTTACTAAACCACTCTTTGGCTGCCACATACAACAACCCGGAAACAAACACAAGCAAAGCCCATAGATTTTTACCAAGCCAATTAATAACATTACCTGTTGCAGATAAAAGCCATGATACTATTGCACCAATAACTCCTGGAAGTGCTGCAGCAGCTTTACCAGCTAGGTTGGCAAGAAGTTTACCAAGATTAAATAGTTGTTTTTTTATCCAGTCTTTTACACTTGATGGATCAGGCTTTGGAGTTGGAGTTGGTGCAGTCCCTCCTCCCGTTGTAGGAATAATGGTCTCAACTAATACCCCAATAATCATACCAAAGGCAGTCAAAATACTAACAATAGTAATACCTTGCTCCCTAAACAAGGTTTTGATTCTCTCACCCAATGTTGTGTCTTTTTTTAACACCTTATTTATAGTTTCTTTTATCCTGTTTATTTGACTGCGTAATGCCTCTTTGTTTTCACTCGCCACTTCAAGTCGCGCACTTCTTTCATCTTCTAAATTTTTTATTCTGTCACGTATGCGCTCTTGTTGAAACTCATCCTCCTGCCCGGGGGTGCTAACCTGTTCTAATTTTTGTTTTTCTTTTGCTATATCTTTATCAAGCTCAGTGAGCTTTGAAAGATTATTAGTAAGTTCTCCACGAAAGCTTTGCAATACCTTATCTAAACCTCGTATATCTCGCATTGTTAGACCTTCTGTTTGTGTTTGAACAGCAGTTTTAGAATGAGTTTCATCTATTGTAATACTCAAATCACTCTCAATTGTATTTACAGCATCTACTGTATTTTGTACATCTTCAGTTGTTGAAAAAGTTTGCATTGGTATATTTTCTCCTTCTTTTGTGATGGTATCTCTTGTTTTTACCAAGGATGCTAATTCTGCCCTACCCTGAGCCTTTCTTTCACGTGGGGCTAAATAATCATATATTTTTAAATTATTTTTTATAAAGTCAATGCCATGTTTTCTAAGTAGAGTGTCCAGCGCATAAAACTTGATTGGTTCGTTTGGATTACTTCCCTTATAATAGGTAAGTGGAACATCATCTGTTCCCAACTGAACTGCATATAACATTGTTCTATCGTTTTCGTCCTCAGCCGCTCTGAAATCATTTTTATAATCAATTCCGCTGATCTCAGCATTAACTTCAGTAAAAAATTGATCTACTAACAATTTTTTTTGTGTAAGCTGTTCTTCTGTTTTATCTTCTCCTTCAAGCTGATCAATAAGATTATTTTCATTTACAATTTGTCTCTGAAATTCTGAGTCAGGTTGTATGAATTCGTCTTCAAGTGCTCTATCTGCCCTATCCCAGTCTTCTTCAGTTATATCATCAATATCGAACGCAGGATTTTCAAATCCTCCTTCAGCAGACATTGTTTATTTTATTTAATTTTAAAAAATATATTTAAAAAATAAAAACAATGTCGGCTTACGGAAACAAACTCAGCCCTCATAGAAAACTAAGAGAACCTCATGGTGCTAAAGGCATCCGCACAAGTGTAGTAATAACTAATAATCCCTCAACAATAGACCAAAACCAGCAACTGCTTGTAAGATTTCCCAATCTAAGTACTAATGATGTGATAGTTCCTCGTACTGCTCGTCTTGCCTTTGAAATAGAACTTAAAAGCAGAACAGACGCCAACGCTACTCTATTTCAAAATCTGGGTAGAACAATTGTAAAAAAAATGACAATAAGAATAAGTGGCAACGAAGTCATGTCAATAGATGACAGTGATATATATCATTGTTATGTAGATTTATGGAAAAGCCCTACTGAACGATTAAACACAGCTTACCAAGGTATTGGTAAATCAAACATGCTAAAACATAGAGTTAGCGCGGGAGATGCTTCCTCAGACACCGGAGATGAAGCTATAGCAGCAGCTTATGGAAATAGATTTTGTATTCCACTGGACTTTGAAATGTTAGAAAGTCATATGCCATTTTATCAAGCGGGGCTTGGTGATAGGTTAGAATATGAATTAACGTTTAACGATTATAACAAAGTTATCAAAAGCAGTGATGTTGATGCATCTTATGTAATAAAAAATATCTGCTTGGAATTTGATACGGTTAGTGATGTTGAATTATCCAGACAAATAAGACAGCAAATCAATGGTAAGATGTCATTTATGTATGATCGTATCTTGCGACATAGAAAAATAATAGCAAACAAATCTGATACTCTTTGGAACATCAACATTAATGTACCAGCACGGAGCATGAAAGGTATTTTAATGCTGTTTGAAGACCCAGAAAGAACAAGCGCAGAAACCTATTACAACCCAAAGATTGAAAAGGTTGAAATGACAATAGAGGGAGTACCAAATCAGTTGTATAGTCAGGGCATGAAGGCATATCAACATTGGGATGAAATCAACAAATATTTTGCTTTAACATCAAAAAGAAACAAAGAGACAGAAATAGCAGCGAGGGACTTAAACTTTACCAGTGTTTCTCTTGAGACTTATCTGACAAAATCATATGCTTTGTGGCTTGACCTTAGAACATGTGAGGACAATTTATTACACGGCAGTGGAAGAAGAATAGAAAACGGCAGTGAAGGCATAACGATATTAATAAATAAAAAAGCAGATGCAGATCAAACTTTAAATATTTATCTATATATAATACAAGATGCGCAAATCAATTTCGAAGATGGAAGATTCAAAGAAGCAGGATACTAGTTTGCAACAAAAATATCCTAAATATTCACACAGTGCCATTATTTGTGGGCAAACAGGCTGTGGTAAAACAGAGTTTGTTCTTGACATACTTGAAAAAGAGTATGTTGGAGTTTTTGAACATATAATTATATTGTGTCCAACCATAGAGTGGAACGAGGCTTATAAAAATAGATCCTGGATAGGAGATGTGAAAAACCCAAAAGACAAAAAAAAAATAATTGTCAATCCTGTCAGCAACGGTAAAGAAATGTTACAAGAACTGTTGCGTTTCTTTTTCAAACAATATGCTGGCCAGCCCACATTATACATTATTGACGATTGCTCAGCCACAAAAGAATTAACAAAGAAAAAAGATATGTTATCAGAGTTGGCATTCTCTGGTCGTCACGCCAAACAATCAGTATGGGTTATTTCACAGAGATATAATTCTGTATTGAAAGATTTGAGGGATCAAGTAAAATGGTTGTGTATGTTTTACACCAAGGACAGAGATAGTTATGAAAATTGTTTGAGAGAAAATGATGTTATTCCGACGGTGGAGGAGAGAACCAGAATAAAAAAAACTTTAGCTAAGACTAAATATTCCAAGTTGATATTGAGAACTGACCAACCAACTGGTTATTGGGTTGAATAATTTCTACCAGCAATTCTTTTTTTCTAACAGCATTGCTTTGTTGCTAATAGTAATACTAACAGCAAAGTAGCAATGTTAATAGCAATACTGACATGAAAATATAATGAAAATATCAGAAAATATAGTATTGCTAATAGCATTGCTCATAGCAAAGTAGCAATGTTAATAGCAATGCTTGCAGCAAATTAACAATGCTAATAAAAAAATAGCAATGTTAATAACAATGCTATTAACAATACTAACAATTACTAGTTGCATGAATATCGCAGTTAGTTGTTTTGTATTTTATATTTATTTCAAGATAAAAAATAAGATTAATAATATAAAAATGAATGCGGAAGAACTATTACAAAATATATCGGAACAGACGGAACCAGATGAATCAAAGCAACAAGAAACAAAAAAAGAAAGATTATCAGCCATAGTGGCTGGCGGTGGTAGTCGTCAATATTTGGGTAAGGACATACAACTCACAAACATAGATGGCATGCCACCAGATGAAATTAACAAACTTTACTGCAGATATGAAGCACGGCTTGGGGCAAGCATGACTAAAACTTTAGGCAATTCTTTTATTAACTTGTATGTGATGGGAGTATCAAAATATTTTAATGTAACCAATCCACCAAAGCTGATAGAAGATTTGGAAGAAGACCCATTTATTAATCATGCTTTGACAAGTGCTTGTTGTGAGTTGTATTACAGGTATGGAATGTGCTTAGCACCATTTACAGCAATACTGACAACTGTTAGACATATTGATTTTAATAAAAATAAAATTATAGATAATATAAATGGAGAACCAAGAGAGTGAAGTTATACCTGTTGTTACACAACCTGTTGAACAACAAAAAGTAAAAAATCCAAAAAGAATAGAAGCTGGAAAAAAAGGAGCAGCGGCAAGAAAGGCAAAGCGTTTGCTTCAGGATGTTACAAATCAAAATGCTGCAAATCAAATAACAAAAATAACAATAGGTGAAGAAGAACCAGAAAAAATCAAAATAAACGTATACAAAAATTATATTCCACCGTGTCTGGTTTTATTAGGCATTGCTGGGTTGGGTTTGTATATTTATAACAAGAAATCTGCTACGCAACCTGTAGCTGTGCAACCTGTTCATGTTGCACCAAAAGACCCGTTTGATTTTTAATAATTTATTTTAAAAAAATAATCATATAAAAAAAATGGCAGCAAGTATTGACGGAAAACAAATTGTAAATATGATGTATCATGCTGGAGTGGAAACACTTCTAACTGTTGGATATTCTGAGATTAACAGAAAAATACTAAAAAGACCAGTCACTAAAGTAGATTTTAATATGACAGATGTTGTGATGCTGTCTGCGGATATAATGTTAGCAATGTCTACAAAGGATATGTTGATTAAGCAAGGTATTATTCCTGCGGATATTATGAAATAATTTTAAAAAATATATATATAAAAAAATGGCAAGTGCAGTAGCAATGATGATTGGTGGCGCATTAACAAATGCATTAGCGTTTACTGGTTCAAATCATTTCTTTTCAAAAATGGGAAGTCATTCAGATGAGGAAAGACAAAGGCATGACAAAGCAGTGGAACAATTAAACGCAGCACAAGTAGAGTGGAATAAAAAAAGAACAGAGAGATTAGATTTTATTAATAAACAACTGCAAAAAGAACATCATGCAGAGCAGACTTTTGATGATGTGGACCAGGCTATGAAACAGTATTATTACACAACTGGTAAACATTTACTTTTGGAACCGGAGCCCAAGTTGAGTGATTTTTATACACCATCTCCGGATCAACAGAATAGAGAAATTACGTTTATTGTGGTGGGCATGGCTGCAACTGGATTTGTGGCGTATAAATTGATTTCATAAAAAAAAAAAGTTTAAAACTATAATTACTTTGGACTTTTTTTTTTACTTTGAAAAGACTAAGTCATATGCATGATACCTATTTTTTTTGTTGTTCTAACATGGTTTCAATCCAAGTGGTCGAATATAATATGGTGGTTTAGCACTCTTCTCTAATTTATTTTTGAGATGATCAGGCGCCCATACTTCACCATTGTCTAATAATGTCAATACCATGGATGGACCATATTCAGTATCTACTATTTTCGTATCTGTAATTTTGTATATTTTATTTAGTTCCAAGTCTGTCCATTTCTTTGTGCTATTTTGATATTGCTCTTCAAGCAGTTCATCAAATTGTGCAGTTGTGATTTCCATTTTTTCTTTATAGTTATATAAAGTTTATTCTTTAGGAGAAAAAATGGAAAAGATTTATTACAGCCCAAAAGGATTTTGGAGAGGTTACACAGCAGTTAAAAAATTAGCAAAAGAGGCTGGTGTTAGTGAAAAAAAGGCATTAGAATTTTTAAAGAAACAAGCTGTGTGGCAGATTTATTTACCCGCACCAAAGAAAATAGTTAGACCTAGGTTTGATGTTTCTGCTAAGAATGGAGTGCACCAAGCTGATTTGTTATTTTTACCGCATGATACTTTTGGCTTTGGTCGTGGACGCAAGACATATAAATATGCATTGACTGTGGTTGATATTGCAAGTAGATACAAAGAAGCAGAGCCACTGACTTCCAAGGATAGCAAAGAAGTTGCCAAAGCATTTGAGAAAATATACAGTCGGCATCTAAAATATCCAAAGTTATTACAAGTGGATCCAGGCAGAGAATTTATGGGTGCAGTATCACAGTTGATGGCAAAACACAAAGTAAATATCAGACGAGGCAGAACAGAAATACACAGAGACCAAGCTTTAGTGGAAAGATTTAACAGAACATTAGCTGAGAGATTGTTTGGTTATCAGTATGCTAAGGAAATAGATTCTCAAAAACGTAATAGAGAATGGGTAAAGAGATTACCAGAAGTTGTTAAAGCCATAAATTCGGAGACAAAAAAGCCTCCTCTTGTTGAAACAAAAATATTAAAAGATGATCCTATCTGTATGAATGCAAGTGTGAGATATTTATATCAACCCGGGGAACAAGAAGGTGGAAGACGCAGAGCAACTGATCCAATGTGGAGTGTAGATATTCACAAGATTAAAAGTTATATGGTGACGCAAGGTATAAGAGTTTATTATTTGAAAGCACCAGCGCCACAAAGAGGATTTGTCAAAGAAGAATTACTTATTGTTCCTGCTAATACCCAAATTCATAAGTTTTTATGAAATCCATGTGCATCAGTTGTAATTCCATCTTCTCGGATGTATCTTTTTGAGGAGAATGGTGATAGTGTAACTTTGTTTACTGTTATGCCATATATTTGATGCTTTATTGATCGCAACATATTCATTTCATGGGTGTATTTTTTCTTGTTAAATAGTGCATCCTTGTAGTTTTCAAAATTTATATGTTTTTTGACTACATAAGTTTTTACACCCTTTGCTTTTTTAATAATCTGCTCATCCGCTCTCAAAATCGAATATAGCTTGGGTCTTAATCCAACATACTCAGCTATAGCAACACCAGCACATTCGTCTTTCATTTTACCCAATACTTTTTTGTTTGTATCATCATGCATTGGGTGATCTTGAGGATAATCACTCAAGTCATACTCATCTTTCATTTCAGACATATCTTTATATGCGTCTTCTGTTTTTATATTTACAAGCAAGCTGTCGGTATCTGTGTATAATAAAGTACAGTTATCTCCATACCTTTTTTTCAAAGTATTAAAATACCAATCATACATCATATATTTTGATAAATCCAATACTGACATCCCAACATAAATTGGTTTGTTTAATGTTAGTTTTGTTTTGTTTACATGCACTGCTGATAACTCATCTGAAAATTTTATGCGTCGGTTAAAGTTTGGTTTAGATATTATTTTCTTATTTTTTCATTTTCAGATCCATCAGTTCTGACTAGTTTTATGTCAGTTCGCTTACGAAGATTTTCCATTGTTTTTCCAAATACAGAGTTATTCATAAGTTTGTAAAAGTCTTTTTCAAATGCTGATTTAGCTTTTTTTCTGAGTTCTGTGTTTAGATTTATGTATGATTTCATCCATGGCTTTTCATTAAATTCTAATACTCTGTATACATTTTTTAGTTTCATGCCTAAAGATAAGTATAGTTGTAAATTTTTGTAATGTATTACATATTTTTTCTTATCTTGTAAATTTGGAACTAGTTGTTCTGTGTTTATACTGTTGCTTCCTAATAAGTCTGTTTGGTATTTTGATAGTAATTCTTTTTTCACTGTTAATTTTTCTGGTGCAAGTGGATAGTCATTATGTAAATCATGAATCTCTTTTGGATATTCTAAATCAACTTCTAGCATCTGTCCTTTACCAGGTTTTGGTTTGGAAAAATGACCACTTTTGTTTTTCTTTTTCCAGACAAATCCGGAAAATGGAAGTGGCTGACTCATTGCCCATCCATATAAATTATTTGCATCATAATACATTAAAAAATTTGTTGCTTGTTTGGAATTATAACCTTTGACAAATGGGTTGTTTGCTTTAGCATATCGTTTTGACACCATACTAATTCCACCTCGCATTCCTTTTTCTATGAATAAATGCATATCAATATCTGTCAAAAGTTCTAATTCTATTTTTGAATGTTTTAGTAATGCATCCCAAGATAATCCTGGTGCTGTTTAATAATGCAAAGGATCAAGTTTGTATGCACTCATACATGTTTTTCTAAAAGTTTGAAACACATCTGCTAGTAAAGTTACATCAGTTTTTAGATATAAATCATGATAGTCACCAATGGTTTTGCAGTTAAACTCTTTCCATACTTTTTGGGCATGATCATAATCTTTTTTGGTTATGCTTTCGTCTGATAAACTACTGTAAAAATTTTCTATGGGTGGTAATTGTGTTTCTTTGAATTTTTCCATGCTGTCAATATATTCGTACGGATAAACACCTTTTCGTAAAAGTAACTCTGTTTTTTCAAACTGATCTTTGGTAATTTTGAAATCAGATTTATCTGTTGCGTCAACCAAACTTGCAAGAGACTTACCCATGAATTGAAAACTATCTAAAAATCTAAGTTGGCCAGCGCTAAATGATATATACTTTTCAGCATTGTTTGGAATGCAAGTAATATTACCAGTCATTGTATGTATTTTCTGCATAATCAAATGGCTATCATATCCTTTAAGGTTGTGAAATATAACAGGAATAGGTGTTTTGTTTGGTTTTATTTTTAGTTTTAGGTTGCAGTTTTTATGTGCTGCACCTCTGTATTCACCTGTAAAATGACAGTGGTCTCTTACTTTGCAGTTCTTATCATTATCTATTATATTTTCACATATCCAGCAGTGTGTTGCTTTTTCATAATCTATTTCATTCTGCTGTGTCATGATTAATGGTTTCGGGTGAGCAAATATATTATTGATCTTGCTCTTTTCACATTCCAAATGATTTAAAAACTTTTCAACAGTATCTTCACCTCTGTAAATAACAGGTTCTTCTGTTTTACCATCATATCTGACAACTTGATATCCAAATCCACAAGCTTCGTGCACACTTGTGATTTTAGATTTCTTTCCAAATTTAGTTGATTGTGGTTTGACTATACTTTCAAGATCAGCATATATCCCATAAGGCACAAACATTTGATTTTGATGATTTTTGAATTGGGTGATTGCACCTTTTTTTGGCATTTCAATTCGGCAAGAGTTTTTATTAATACCGTCGCAGTCTTCTTTGTGCTTGGTGAGTAGATTTGCTCCAGAGTAACCATGAAGACAACGATCACAGAAATAAGTTTTACCATGATGTTTGTTTTGGCTGTAAAGTAGCTTGTTTAAATTTTTAATGATGCAGTAATGATATTTTGTTTCTTTTGGTTTTTGTTGAGTAATATTAACAAAATCATCAGGGTTGTAATTATCATCTATAATTCCTTCTTCGTTGTTGGGATCATCTTCGTTCTCTTCTTCAACTTCAACATCTTCAGATACTAACAGCAAATTAATTCTTTCTATGTGCTTCGGCTGCTCTGATATTCTATATGGAAAAATAGATACATTATTATGTTTTTTTGATGCAGTAAATCCATAAACATTGATAGCAAGATCGTTTTGATTTTCTACTTTGGTTATCTGCGGGACTGGAGTTGGAAAATCAACCCCCTCCGTTTTCAAAAAGTCTATGCTAGGATAACTTGATACTCTGTCAGAATTCTTTGCGGCTGGATGCAGAGCTGCATTTATAGCATGAAGTAAACATTTATCATCATAGTTTTTCACATTTATGACTGCTTTCTTGTTTGATATTACTTTAGGCAAAAGAATATATGATGAGCCTTTTAGTGGCTCATACTTTGCAAAATTCAAATAAAGTGTAACACAGTAATCAACTTCTAATCCTGATGCTGTGTTTGTAAATCTTTCCAAACTTTCTTGTATGTCAGAAGATGATTTTTAATACAACTCGTCTAATCGTTCAGAAGATAAAAGTGTATTCTGTTCACTATGCAGAACTGCAGTGGTATATTTTTTTATCTCACCATCATCTTTGAATAATTCTACGGTAAGACCTAACTGGAATTTTATTCCTTTCATATTTTTCAGCTCCTTGATTATTTGTTCCCTGATAATAGATTTTTTATCACGGAGTAGTTTTAAAGGATCTTTATATTTGCGAGCGGATATTTCATATGCTTTGAAATAACCACATATTGGTTTGTCAACTAGTTTTAATTCTTCTTTAGATGTTCTATCATTAAGCTCTTTCAGTTCATTTATAACATTGTCTCGTAATTTAGCATATTTCTGCTTTTGTTCATCTTGCAATTTATCATATTTCTGCTTTTCTCGTTTACGTTGTTTTTTAGCACGTCGTCTTTTGAGTAAATTTTCTAATGTTTGAGATTTAACCTCTTTTGGAGTTTCCTTTGGAACTTCTTTAAGAGCATCTACCATCTTTCTAAGATGATCATTATTAATTACTCCTTTCCGGTGTAATTGTAAAATGTAGTGAACGTCTTCGGTACTCATTTTTGTAATATATATCATATTAATTTTTTTTCTTTAAAATAAAAAAATATTTATTATAACAAGAAAAAGAAAATGGAAAACACTGAGAAAATTAAAAACATTTGCCAATTTCTCAAAGTTGGAGATCACGAACCTTGTAAAAATAAACCAACAAAAGATTCAAACTACTGCAGTTTGCATAAATTCAGAATAAAGCAAAGTAAAGTTGTACCATGTCTAAAATGTGGAAAAGGTACAAGTGCAAAATATCAAATTTGTGTTGGTTGTGGTGCTCATATAGTTAGATTAAGACATAGATACTGGGAAGTAGTAAAGCCGTATATTGTTGAATGTATTAGGCTGAGACATATAGAAATTTGATTTTCTAGTAAAAAATCATATTTTATTATATTCGTGTTTATTCGTTGATTTGGGTGTAATTTTGATAACAAATCAACAAATTTGTTTTGTATTAAAGAAACATTTTATAATCATATTACAAAAAAAGGAATATTTTTATAATTTTGATAACTTATAAAAAAAAATAAACTTGCAATCTTCACTACCCCTATTTTAAAAAAGTTTTATAAATCAAGTAAAATCACCATTTTATGGTGATTGTGAATTAATACATATATATGTAAATTGGGTGTTACCGGATCAGGATCGAGCGAAGCGAGATCTCTGAGCCGGGACACCCAATTTACATATATATTATTACTTCAACCACACGTTTAACAATGTTAAATATATTAAACTAACTATTGATTGATACTTTGTTTCAACAGTGACATGCATGCATGTTGCAAAGTTGTAACTCCACTATGTTCAGATAATTAAAAACTGTTTTTATACTGATTGAATGCCAGACAATGAGGTTTTATGGCAGCAGGATGTTTGTAGGAGTTAGATGTCAGGCCCTTTAAATGATGTTGTCTAGAAACCGTAACAAATCGACATGACATGATGTAGTGTAATGAAACTGTAAATATCCTCGCCCTATGGTGTCTGGAAATTGTAAATATCTGCCATTCCTTGTAAATGGTTGTTTCTGAAACCCATTAATATCCGTCATACATTGTAAATGGTTGTGTCTGAAATCCAATAATCTCATACATTGTAAATGGTTGTGTCTGAAACCCATTAATCTCTGTCCTACCTTGTAAATGTTTTTTTTCTGAAATCCATTTATATCCGTCATCCGCATTCCTTATAAAGGGTTGTGTCTGAAACCCATTAATATCCGCCATTCATTGTACATGTTTGACTGAATCCCATTAATATCCGCCATTGCTTGTAAATGGTGGTGTCTAGAAACCATAAATTATTGATATGTGGTGTCTGAAAACCGTTATTAACCACAATACCTTGTAACTGATTGTATCAGCAAACCAAACCGTAAATATCCGTCACGTGGTTTTATTGAAACTGTAAATATCCGCCATGTGGTTTTATTGAAACTTGTAAGTATCCGCTATATGCTTTTGGTGAAACTGTAAATATCCGCTATATCGTTTTATTGAAACTGTAAATATCCGCCATATGATGTCTAGAAATCGGTAATATCCACCTTTCTTTGTTAATGGTGGTGTCGGGAAAACATAAATGATCGATATGTGGCTTCTGGAAACCATAAATAGCCGCCATTGTAAATGGCGGAATCTGAAGGTGTAACACGCCCATTGATTTTTGCCATGACTTATGTACGTTTTGAAATTCAAATGCAGTGTTGTCATTCATAACCAGGCCCAATTTAAACAAGAATAACTTACCTGTTCATTCAATATAACATCAAAATTGCAAGAAAATTACCAGAAAAGTGGGGGTCATGTATCTTCGAAATTCAGCTCACTGAACACAATGCAATATAATCTGTTTTCGGAGATCAGTCACAAGTTCCACAATAATCGTTCACTTAAATACACATTAATCTTTGAATTACATATATTTGGCTCGCAAACTGTCCATATCTGGAATAAAATAAGATTCTGAATCTCAACATTTTGCGTCATTCATTCACACTATACAATTTGAACTAAACATATGTCAAAACCGCATCTTGACCGATCTTTTGTGCTCGTAATCACTAAATAAACACAGTAGAATGCTTACTATTCATGACAACAAACAAAATACTTTAACATCAGGATAGATTTAACAATGAAATAAAAAAAGAGTATGAAAGGAGAAATTTGGAAATCGCCGAACATGATAAACATAATAAATATTGCAAATAAATTAATCTTGCGAAAACGCATGCAAATTAGAAAGGTTGGTTTTCCATGTAACTATTGAAGCATCCTACGATTGGAAATACTTTTAACTGGTCAGACACCATAAGCACAAGCAACTCATTCTAAGCATCCATACGAATGATAACACTGGTTGATTATATGTATATGTACTTGGTCTTGGCTTTATTGCCAACTGACCGTTCCAAGTCGGTAACTCTGTCTTCACCACTCTTTATGTTATATACTGTCCTTTTCAATGACTTTTTAAATATGCTCATTTATTTTGTGATGCAGTCTGACCTACGGTTCCATTGCGTTTGATTGCTGTGGTTTCTATAGGACCAAGTTTTCATTGTTTTAAGATCAGCAAACCTCTGCCCCACAGACACACGTTGGCCGCGTCCTGGGTGAGACAAGTCTTATAGGACATGTCATGATATATACTAAACCAAAATGCTAAGTAGCAACCTAAGAATATGTCAATAATATTCTCATTGTTTTGTGCATTTTGAGCTTTATTAGAGATACGGTTAAACTGCAAAATAACGAGTGTAAACCGTCTGCTCTGATTGCATGAACATATTTTAAAACGTTTAAGTCAATGTGTTTTCTTAGAAATAAGTTATAACATTTATACAACTGGGTATATAGGATTTTATTAAGTACTTCGAATTAGTGAAGCTTTCGATTTTCCTAATTCTAAAATATGCCAGTTAAAATTATTTTGACATCATGTTTTATTAGCATTACCACTACAAATGCGTTTGCAAAAGAAATTTTCGAAATATTTAATGTTAACGCTGAATTACAGTTACTTGAATATCAAACGATATTCAATTTAAAGGGAGGTAATTTAAGACTATCCATATTTCATTTTTTCGGCGATAAATGGGTCATATTTCTATGTTTTTTTCTATTATTTCATACCAATTTTAAGAATTGTATATCTTTTAGCGATCTTTGACTCATGTTATGTGTTTTATCAGCACATTTCATGTTTTCATATAAAGGGAGGGTAACTCTCAAAAGATGTAACAATTTAAACAAAAAATAAATGTTTTACAAACTATGAGTCAAAACAAAATACTTATCATTTTAAATATATTTAAAATAAGAAAATTAGTTAGGATACAAAAGTTGATACTTAGCAATGTGTTCAGTGTATCTCGTCTCCCTCAGAGGTTGCAGTCCCAATACAACCTAATACAGTGTGTCGACGGGACGTAAACCCATATTTAATTTCAAAGTCTTTGGTTTAATAGTCTTTCATTTATTTAAAAAATATGCATGTAACATAAATGAACCTGCTGGGTATTAATTTCAGGCCTTTATCACCGGAAGCGAGCGTTCACTAAACTAGCCAAATCCGGCTATTTCACGTTGTGTTGCTAACATAAGTATAAATATCGGGTAAAGGAGACACTAATACTCACTCCATGAGGTAATATTAATATCCCAGCGGTTTCAGTATGCTATCTGTATTGAGATACACATATACAATTTGGTGAGGAAATGAAGGTATTAACATGAAACATGAATGGACAGCGATGATTCTACTGAAGTTAATAAATCATATAAACAAACTCGGCATGTCTTGCATACGTAGGGTGCGATTATTTAGTTATTCACTTCTTGATGTTCATCCTTATATTTACAATGTATTCTGAAGAAGAAAAAATTCGCTGCTCGAAAATCTAATTATGTCCAGGTAAGTCATGGTAGGAACCCAAAAGGTAACGCGGTCCAAAAAGGCACTCCGGAATATATCCCGTAAATTTAGTTCGGAAATTATTTCTGATTACTCCGAAATAGATCACGTAAATACATATATATCACATGAATTTAGTTCGGACTACTCCGGAATATGTCATGTGAGTTTAGTTCGGACTACTGAATATTTCAAATTAGTTCGCACTACTCCAGAATAGATCACGTGAATTTATTTACGAAAATAGTTTGGACTACTCCGGAATATATTACTTCAATTTAGTTCTGAATACATTCTAAATATATCACGTGAATTTAGTCCGGAATATACCACGTAATTATATCATGTGAATTTACCTCGGACTACACCGGAATATATCCCGTCAATTTACTGCGGACTACTCCGTAATATATCGCGTAATTATATCACGTGAATTTACTTCAGATTATTCCGGAATATATCATGTGAATTTACTTCGGACTACTCCGTGATATATCGCGTAATTATATCACGTGCATTTACCTCGGACTACTCCGGAATATATCACGTGAATTTACTTCGAACTACTCCGTAATATATTACGTAATTACATTACATGGATTTACTTCGGACTATTCCGGAATATATCACGTGCATTTACTTCGGAATACTCCGTATTAATATATCACGTGAATTTACTTCGGACTACTCCGTATTAATATATCACGTAATTATATTTCATGAATTTACTTCGGACTACTCTGGAATATATAACATTAATTTACTTCGGACTACTCCGTAATATATCACGTGAATTTACTTCGGACTACTCCGTAATATATCGCCTAATTATATCACGTGAATTTACTTTAGATTACTCCGGAATATATCACGTGAATTTACTTCCGGACTACTCTGTAATATATCACGTGAATTTACTTCGGACTACTCCGTAATATATCGCCTTCTTATATTACGTGCATTTACTGCAGATTACTCCGGAATATATCACGTGAATTTACTTCGGGGCTACTCCGTAATATATCGCGTAATTATATCACGTGCATTTGCTTCGGACTACTCCGGAATATATCACGTGAATTTACTTCGGGCTACTCCGGAATATATCACGTGCATTTACTTCGGAATACTCCGTATTAACATATCACGTGAATTTACTTCGGAATACTCCGTATTAACATATCACGTGAATTTACTTCGGACTACTCCGTATGATAATATATGACCGGAGTGATATTCACGTGATATATTAATACGGAGTATTCCGAAGTAAATTCACGTGATATTCCAAACACTGTAAGATAATATATGACCGCCGCTATGATATTCCAAACACTGTATGATAATATATGACCGCCGCTATGATATTCCAAACACTGTATGATAATATATGACTGCTGGAGGGATATTCCAAACACTGTATGATAATGTATGACAACCGCTATGATATTCCAAACACTGTATGATAATATATGACTGCCGGGGTGATATTCCAAACACTATGATAATACTGACTGCCGGTATGTTCAAACACGGTAGGATAAAATTCCTGTTTTCAGCTTTTTTTTAATCAGTCGGATTCTGAGAGTTTACAGTCTCCGTTATATTATGATGTTATTAATTAAGTGTTTTCATATTGGCCCAGTTATTGGACAAAGGACTGTCATATTGGTCCATGGCCGAAGGCCGAGGGCCAATATGACAGTCCGAGGACCAACAACTGGACCAATATGAAAACATTTAATTAATGACATTTTTATTAATTAACTACTTAATATCTCTCTTTATTCCTATGTTTGAAATACCATTCACAGGTAAGAAAAAACAAGAGATAAATGTTCAATATTACATTTAATAACAAGTATCTTATTTAAATACATCTTTCACTGTTACCGCTCGATGGCTCGTGGGAAAATCACACACGAACGTGATACAAGCTAAAATTCAGCAAAGTCGATGTAAACGAATTTACAAATAATCAAACCTTAATTATTTTGGTTGTCTACATTACCTAGGCGAACATAGCTGCGACGTTGTGTTTTTTCCTTCAAAATGGCGTCCTTAAAGAAAACAAAGCCTTGGTCATATTGTCCGTGTTAGCTTATCCAATCAGATTGCTTGTATTTCATATTGGCCGAGTTTTCTGATATTGGCCGAGTTTCTCTCCATATTGGCCTTGTTTTTACCATGTGATGCGTGCAGTTCCCTGCAAACCACGGCAGATATTAAGTAGTTATTAATAAACATGAATATTAACTTTGCTGGCATTCCTTCGAGAGCGTAATTGTATGTATCACCCTGAATATCGATGATTCACATTCCATTCATGAATATGATAGTTTTACTGGTTTTGGCTTCATTGTAACTTACTACTTCATCTTCTTAAGTGAAAGCTTCCCGGACATAATGCATTAGTTTGGTTAATAAAACTTGAAACTATACAATTTTCTTGTATTTTGTTTTCTGATGTACAAAATAGACTGTTCTACAAATTAACGTATTCCTCATACAGGATCTATAAAGTACATAGATGATTTAATTTCATAAAATACTGACATTCTTATAAATCAAATCTAAATCGCAACCTAATTTATTTGCGGTGTTCGCGGTGAATCCGAATTTAGGTACGAATCTTAAGGGACACACGATACGCTTGAAGAATTTAACAAGTATTACAGTAGCACTTTATGTAATAAATACTGATAAAGGTGATCCCTTGAGAGCAACAAACACAATTAAGAGAATAAAGCAGCAAACTCGGTTTTATTGAGTCTGTTCATGAGAAGTAATGAAAGAATCAACACTTCTCAGGCCCCCTCGCACCGGCTTAAGCGGTATTCTACTTCAAAGCCACCTATATTGGGCTCGTTGGTCCCAAAGGACCAGTAAAAAATAGCACTACTGATTCGTAGCACTTAGACACCTTTTACAGCCGCCACACTGCACTAAACGAACGCTATCTCACTTGTTTATTCTATTGGGCTTAAATTATTGGTG
Organism: Cyrtodaria siliqua; assembly: GCA_037043455.1. NCBI lineage: Eukaryota > Metazoa > Mollusca > Bivalvia > Adapedonta > Hiatellidae > Cyrtodaria > Cyrtodaria siliqua. Next base: position 3,311 of record JAWPHD010019757.1, on the reverse strand, counting down.
TAATATAGTCAACAATAAGTAATATACAATAACATGTTACTTTGAACTATTTAGCTTATATTGTCAAGACTAAGTTGTATACAAAAGCATTTCGCGTTAAACTATTCAACTTATATACATACTATTTTTAAACAGTCGGGAAAGCACTCTATGCTTTCACGGCTTACCTCTTTGTCCATTTCTTCACTAAAGTTGATCGACGAGGAAGCCGACAAAATGTTTTCTTTCGTACAGATCCCTTGTATAACACTGCTTCCATAGTTCAAAGCTACACACAACATGTTCTCCGACCCTATATTGACAAGGAGTCTGATCACGTCAGGCATTTTCTAAAATTACTATATATTAATAAAGGTATTGATTTCATTGACATGCCTAAATTTTTTCGAGATATTCATGTAGTTGATTCCATCCCAAAAATATTTAAAAAATTCCGAAAGTCCTGTAATTTGTTATAAGTATAAAAATATCTATTAGAAATATTATTGTCAACTACAACAAAATAGATTCTGACCTTGATATAGTACATAATACTCCTAAGGAATGTGAATGCAACACATCAACATTTTGCTATGCTCCAGCAGGTCATGTCATCACTGGTAATTTTGATATTGTTGATAAACGTATTCGGCATTTGTTTTCGAAAGGTCCTAAATATAGATTACCTTCAATTATTGATTTTAATGCATGTCGTGCCCAGATCGCCCACTCCATTGAAGATTTTAGTACAAAATGGTGTCGTAGATAACTATGGTTAATAATATTTATCCTAAAGATGTTCAGCTTAACAAAGCTAATACATCTGATAATAACGCTTCTTTTCTTGATTTAGATCTCTCGATTGCAAATGGTAAAATAATTAGCAAAATCTATGACAAAAGAGGTGATTTTAATTTTGATAATGTTAATTATCCCAACTTGGATGGGGATGTTCCCCGAGCAATTCTTATGTGGTGTTTGTGACTCAACTTATTCGTTTTTCAAGAGCTTGTACTCGAGTTTCGTAATCTTTTAGTACTACTCAATCAGGGTTACTGTTACCATGAACTTCGTAAAACATTTGCAAAATTTTATTATCGTAACCCTGAGTTTCTTTCCAAATATAAAAGTAATTTAAGGACTTTTCTGCGACAAGGACTATCACAAACTATCACAACCTGACTTCTATAGTGATGTGATTTATAAACTTCGTAAGATTCTTGGTCATGATCACTTTCATACTATCTTTGTTAAACTTGTTAAAAAGTTTATCAAAAGAGGTTATGACCCTATCATTTTGCAACGTACTGCATGCTTGGTGGTGGACCCTTCGCCACTATGCTTTCTTTCCTCTTTTATTGTATGATGGCCGGACAGGCTGTGGACCCTATTATGACGCCTACCTAAAGCCATTGGGACGGTGGCGTTTGATGTTTGTCTATGATCTTTCTTGTCGTGCCCTAATGGTGTAATCTCTTGTTGCTCTGGATTCTGCCAAGTCATTGAGTACCTGCATTGTGGCTTTCTAGGCTATTAATTTTTGTATTATATTTACACGAGCATATTTGTGTTTACTTATATTGCCTATTGGTGTCGCCTTGTTGGTTAGAGATTTGATCATGGCTGGAATTCTTATTGACACTGTCCTGTTTCAATGGAATGACAGTAGAGTAATTGTGAGGTTTGATGCACCAGAGAACCGGTTTAAACCCCCAGTGGCCTACTTTTCCACTGACCGTTCCAAGGCGGTAGCCCTATTGTCAACCCTTTTGTGTTTGTGATGTCTTTTGCATTTATTAATACTTTTGCCTTCTTGTTTGTCTGATTGTATGTTTGTTTCTGTGTTTTGTGGTTGACTGTCCTCCTTGAATGCTACTTTCCCCTGTCCGATCTGTTTATATTTCTTTGTTAAGAATGCTTTGCAAATAAGCTAGGCAATCAACTAAGCCTAGAGCCTAATACATCAATACTGATATGAGAAAACATACAGCAAAGTAAATACTGATTTAGCGCACAGTTAAGCATTTCGAATATAATTTAAATCATACAAAAACATATGTTTTTCTGAAGGGACACAAAACATGAATATTAAAAAGGTTAGTTGATTATTTCCCACAATTTGAATATTTAAATATATATTAATAATTTATTGTCTAGATTATAGATGTATACGACATGTTGGAATGTTACCCATCGATTCTAATCAAGTTTATCTTATGTACATATTTGTATAGGCAGTGTTTCGTATAATGCAACTATTATTTAGTAAAACCTATTAGGAAACTCCGAAGAAACATATAAACTCCAATTCTATTTTCCTAATAATTAAATAATTAACTGCTTCAAAGTAAATAGAAAACAGGAACCGTGCGTGCCTTTCAATTCTTAATTTCCGAAATATCAATTCTATCAGATACCGACTCCCACCGGAGTATTTCATTCCATTAAGTATCACTATTACTCCTTTTTGATGGCAATATATGCTACAACTTTCTCTCGCTCACTGTTTTACGCTTCTGCAGGATCTAATATTCGCGATAGTTTTGTTCAATATATGCATCTCGAAATGTGCATTGAAAGACAACAATTTGTAGGGAATTCCATAGTTTTACTAACATTGATAAAATCTGACTCTCAGAACTTTTATAAAACTCCGAGATTATTATGTAACTTGCTGGTGGACAATGGAATGGCGAGTGAATAGGACGTTGTATCCAAATTTCTGTAAAGTAAGAAGCTCTTAAAAGTACACACATATCTACTGGTTTACTTCTAGTCGTAGCATCAGCGAATTACAGCATTGCTATTACTTAGGTACAGGGATGGATTCAGAGTTCGGGAACATCTGACGCATGCCCTCCTAAACTCCGCAAAGTTATTCAATAACAAATGCTTGCACTGAAAGCAAGACTTGCACATAAAAACGGAAGCAAACTGCATAATGTAAAGTAGATACATTTACTTCAGTATACTCATGGCAACATCACATGACTTACATTTTACAAGAGTGAATTGGGAAACCACCGAACAAGATCCGCGCCCTCAACTTATTTCCGGATTATATATAATTGATATTTGAAATAATATAAAATGCTCTTCTTTTTCAAATTATTTATCTGATTACCATATTAGCTGTACACTTTCAGAACATACCAACAAAAACAGTGTTCACAGACAAAACGTGTCTAGTAATTGTTATTTCCGATGGCTTAATTATTATGATTGATGTCCCCTTATGGCATTCTCGCTTGCCAGAGTTCACGACGATCCCTTTTGTAAGCCGACTGGGGAAAGTTTAACTCTTATCAACTCTTATGTTTACTTGTCACACA